>JACDOX010000143.1:972746-995795 GCA_014549065.1 Cardinalis cardinalis
CAGGCCTGTTCCTAATCTTTAATAATTAACCCAGCTGCAACTCTTTAGGGGGTAAGATTGCTTTCTATACTACCTTTATTTACTTATATTCTATCCCCCTACAGTAAAGAACTGTTATTCCTASTCCCATATCTTTGCCTGACAGCCCCTTAATTTCAAAATTATAATAATTCAGGGGGAGGAGGTTTTATATTCTCCATTTCAAGGGATTCCTGCCTTCCTTAGCAGACATCTGTCTTTTCAAACCAAGACACATGATTAATTAGCTCTTTAGATAAGAGGTAAAAGAAAAGCTTTTAAAATACGGGGAAAAGCAACCAACTTGCAAAAGAAAATTTAGAACCAGTGAATCTGGGCCTTCTGCCCAACCCGAAGATGCTTTTGCCATAGTGCAAGCCCTCCTGTGCTCCTGGCAGTAGCTGCATCTTTCAGGCTGGGGAGCTGGTAGGCTGGATTGGCACTTTGGGAATGCACAGCATATAGAAGGAAAACTTGATATATTTGCTGACATTTTGTCTTTGTTCATGTATTTGTTGGACTGACAAGCAACTGTGGAATGCAGATRCAGAAGGAAACCTTTTCAAAGAGAGCAAAGAATCAGTGTTTGAGACTGATGTTGCTCATGATGACAACTCCCTRGATCTCCACGGCATTTCTCCTGTCTCAGGCACTGTTCTTTATGTCATGTCCCATGGCTTGTTTTCCTTTACCTCAAGTCCCCTCTTCCCTAGTTATCTTTCACTATAAAATATCCCAGTTTCTCTGTTCTGTTCTGTTTTTCCTTCCCTGTCACCAGAGTCCTCCCTCTCACACAGATGCATCTTTAGCACACAAAATTTTGAAAGTGGGAGCAATGGCTTGGAGGTCAACATCAAACCATCCCAAGTGCTTCCCTGAGGAGAGTCATTGTGAGCTGCACAAATAGAGATGCATGTGAATAAAGGCTCTAATGCTTCATTACCACTGCAAAGGAATAATTGGTACTCTAATTTACATCCTCCCAACATTATCTATCTATCAGGATGTAATGAGATATTTAACATGTTGTTACTCTATGTACACACATGTTTTATACATAACAACCTGTTATCTGTCAGCTTAAACTAGCACTGTACAGTGCAATTAGATTCTTTCCCCTATAATTATCCTAACATATGTCTGGGCAACCCCAGCAAAGTCAAATAATATGCACAGGATATAAATCATGACAGAACAAGGCCGTGAACTCTTTTAGTTCAGTATTTTATAGCATTTTACTTTCTTGAAACTTCAGATGCTTAAAGACAAATGGATTTTTAAAATGAAAAATCTATTCATTTTTCTAAGAAGATGGCATAATACCTACAAATTCCTTCTCTGCATTCTTATTCAAAAAGGAATAAAATGAGCTATCCAGCAGGGTAGAATATGGATCAATATGTGTTTTCAATGGTTCATGGGTTTATTTCCACTGAAGTCAGGAGGTGTTTTGCCACTCATTTCCAAGAGTGCAAGATTAGGTTGAAGCCRGGATTTCCATCCTGTCTATTTCTTTTTTAGATTCACAACTACTTCAGAAATCTTTAAATTCCACTATAGGTGAGTAAAGTTTACTGAGAAATGTGGAGTTCCCCCATAGTCTGAAAGTTCTGCCATCACACAAATTCCTTCCAGTTCTTCCATTCAAATCACTGCTCTTGCAAATAATCTTTCTCAGTACAATTAAAGCAGCAGCTTTTCCCGTGTTCCTATTGAGACCTGTTTTTTTCATCATCATATACAGTAAGAGTTTTCTGCCTTCTGTGTCTCTTTTGTACAGAGAGCTGCAGGGAAAGAGTGCCTGTATTCTTACTAAAGAAGAATGGTAATTTCAGGGATAACTTAAACCAGGACATTCTCTCCACCTTCCCTGGAACCTTCTGCATGAGCAGAAGGTATCCTTGTCTGACRCAGGTAAGCAATTCTCTGTTCTGTTACTTCAAATTCAAGAAAGAGAAAAATGAAATTAATCAAAGGGAGTGATTCATTAAGAAAATAATGAAGAATGTGCACTACTTTGAAAAACRTTAGGTGGAAACAATTTCAATTACAGTAAGACTGATGGCACTGTGCTTTTCCATAGACATGCGGTAATATATTGACAAAGWGATTTTAACCCTCACTTTAATTTTGTTATTTTTTCCTTTTTTTCCTGCAGAGAATTTATGGCTTTTTWAAAAAAAWTACACCAACTGTAGTTTAAACAGAGTGAAGGGAATCTAGTGCATCCAGTTATTTCAGATTTCTCATAATATCCTTGTCTGTTAGTTGCTTAGACACCAGCAAGTAGCAAACTGGTAAATTACTTTATTTTCTTAAAAAGAAACACCTCAKTTTAATAAAAAATATAACCTTCACAGAGGCATTACTTTTGAATKTTTAGAGACTTCAAAGATTAAATAATTTTAAAAATGAGAGTGTATTCAGTTTTGAACTGGTTTTGCTTTGCAGACAACAGCAGTGGAAAAATATTGGGTGCATTCATCATGGAGCAGCCCTGAGACAGGATTAGGGAAATGCTCAGGAAATTAGTGGCCATCCCTCTGGTATTTCAGATTTACATCTTAATTTCCCTTTCCTTCAGAAAACTGTTCAATGTATTTCCATGTGTTTTTGTCCAGCTAACATAAGGGGTTAGGTTTATTTCATGTGCAAAGGCATTTTTTTCTGAAGTAGAGCAATCTGCAGCTATTTGATAAATAGGTCYAGAGGCTTTCTTGTGAAAACATTTAATTTCCATTTCCAATTTCAGATCACCTTACTGACACTCAATTTATTCTCCTACAATCAAGAATGCTAGAGAGATCAGTTGTTTTGTCTAGACAGTAAATAATTTGAAACAGGAACTATAATTTACTCAATATTTGTATCACTTTCAAAATAATGTATTCTCAAATTGATTGACTTCTAGTCAGTACCATAATATGAATGGCAAAACAGGGTTGCAATTCAYACTACGGCAGATATTAGCCAGTATTCATGGAACCCAAATTTAATTCTGTCTTGGGTGAGTATCTGCACTACAAAGTTTAAAGTTACAGTCATCAAATGTCTGAAAGGAAGCAGATCCAATACCTAACTGGGCAGTCAAAACAGCTCAAATTGCAACTATCAGACACTTATGATGAATTGCTCATGAATAAGCAGCAGGCTAAGAATTACTGACAGAAGCTATTCTGAGAGGAGTTATGAACAAATCCTGGGGAAAAAAAAATGGTGCTCTTTCAATGACAGTTCACAAACAGAGAGTTGACATTTGGCAAACACATAATTCAACATGAATTACTCAGTCAAGACTAGTAATAACACCTAGCAATTATATAGTCCTTTACACATTCAGTGGATTAGACAAACTCTGACATTAATTAAGTTGAACTGCCTCTTCTCCTCTGCTCTTTGCCTTAAAATTCTCTTCAGCAAAAAACTTGGTTTGGCACACACAGATTTTCACACAGGCTGGCTGTGTGACCAGCAAAATCTCCATCTTTATGGGCAAAAAGAAACAAGGTTGAAGTCTGAGGTAAAAACACAAGGCTGGTTTGTAAATTTACAGTCCAGCATAAATTAGGAGTGATGCACAGTTGTGACAAGGCAAAGATGGACTTGARATTTCTCAGTTGCTGTCCTTATTACTGGGAGGAGGAGGAGGAGGATTTGGCTGCTGGGTTGGTGCCAGCTGAAACCCCAGCAGCCAAGGCAGTGATGCACAACCCATCCTTGCACAGGAAGAAGCAGGAAATATTTACAGTAATAATTTACCATTATTGCAGGGAATATTACCRGGTTGTTTAGTACGTGAGCTCTGTGTCAAAACCCTTCAGAGGGTCAGGAGACATAAAGTCTTCACATGGACTTTTTTTTTCCTTCCCTCCTCCCATCCTCCTTTCCCCCTGTACATTTAGAACTTATTCAGGGGCGTATATAAAAACCCAACATTTTTATATAACCTTCCAGTAGGTTTTACTCACAACACCTAAGTAAACCAGGAAAAAACAGGAAGGCTAACAGCCTTGGATCCCACTGGTAGCTCAAGACAGCATTTTCTGTCACCTCTTTTAAGATTTCTATGAAATTAATTTCCGAAATATTGTCAGATCATTTACCCTTTCTGTTCAGATAGATGATGAATGCATGAAGTTGATTAGTCTGTAACAAATATGTCCTGAAATTATATCAGGCTGCTGATAGTGGTATAATCCCAATGCTGCAGGATGCCTTGAATAGATCAGAAATTAGAAATTATTCTTAATACACTCAGGAGACTGCATATCAATTTTTAGAGATGATAGATATTCTAAAGAGACAAAGAAAAATAAATTAGCCCCAGCATTTTTAGCTGATGAGGTTAGAAGGCAAGCTTATTAGCACATTCATAAGGCATTTGCTTATCTATACACCAGCCTTGTGTTGCTGAACAAACCTCCAGAGTATCCCCTGGTTCATTTCTCTGCCTTTGTCAGTGGTGCCACACATATGGGGTTCAATATTGCCCCAGTTATTCAGCACTGGTGAGTAATCAGTGTGCCCAGTAGCCACTCGCTCATGTGTGAGAAAATCAAATGGCTCAGAGTCTTTGATCTCATTGCATTTCACTGCTCGTGTAATTTATAGGGCTGATAATTGAAAGTGGTACAGGCTCCCTGAGTTAAATTCTCTGCTCATTTTCTAATGTGCTTTGATAAATGAAGTAGGTTGGTAAGCATAATTACAGTCCTGGATTTTGATATTTTTCTCTCTCTCTCTCTTTAGGATTATATTTAGATATAGTGGCAGTACAATTTTAAAAAGAGCTTTTCCTTAACTACCATATGCTGAGTATCTCCCAAAGCTCAAGTCTTTTAGGTACAAACTCTTAGAGAAGATATAAGTTTCTGACAGGCAACCACCTGTCATGTATTGAATGTATTCTTTATAAATTGCATGGCCCTTCTGTGATTATAGAAAGTGAGCACTCAAATTAAGCTTTCAAGATTTGCCAATAATCAATAATTCCACTTTTTCCTGAAATTTCCTGCATCTACATTACCAAACCCATCTGTGCCAGGTTGCAATTCCTGGCTCTGAGACATAACTAGAATATTTTCTAGTGGGCCTGAGACATAACTAGAATATTTTGTGTTTTCACAGCGAGATAACCAGAAAGAAAAAGGTGAAATGTGAACTGCAGCCTCCTGGAGCAGTTCCCCCAGAGCAGGATGCCAGAAATGTGCAGTGCTTGCCCTGCAGCCTGTCCTCAGGGTGTGTGCTCGCCTTTGTGGGCACAGGACCTGCTGGCATGGTGTCAGCASTCTGTCTGGGGCTAAAGGAGCCCCTTTTGGCACCATCCAGTTCGTGTTTTCTGCCTGCAGCGAACCCTGGAGCAAATTAATTTGCCAACTGTCCCTTGGCTTCCTCGTGGAGCAAAATGAGGTTGTTCCAGCAGCAAGGGAAGCCCTGGAATAGCTGCTCYAGGAACAAGCAGCACCCAGGCTGGGCAGCTTGCTTGCTCAGCAGCACAGGGGCCCCTGAGGACAGGTGCCACGTGCCTTTGCTATATTCTCAGGGCTCTGAGTGTTTCCATGGTGGAATAGAAAATAAAATATCCCYCACATCACAGTTTCCATGACTATACGAGCTCAGAGCTCCTTATCCTCATGTGTAAGTTGTAAAGAGGAAGCTTTTTCTCACCCTCTGTGTAAGATACTGGGTTTAATACAACAATTCTTGTGGAAGGGCATTTTAATCTCCTGTAGTATGATTCTCCATTGYATATTAGTTAAGTTCAGGAGGAATTAATGCAGTACTGGAAAGATACTCTGGAAAGATGCTATAAGCATCAGAGATCTGCCTTCCAAGCACTAACCAGGCATCACACCCTTTTTTTGGACAGCTCTTTCATCCTGCCACTTGCACAWATATTAAGAGTAATTAAAATCACAAAAATAATAATAAAAAAACCATTGGCTCCTACACACCTGTGTTTTAAACTGCTGCTTAATATTTACTTAATTTTTATGATAGTATTTAGTGCGTTCACTTCTTTAAATGGATCTGTAACCATAGCAACACAATCATCATCTCATAACTCATTCTTTAAAGTCACACTCTGGAAACAGCACATTGTTCCAACTTGTATTTCCTATTATTGTCTGATGCTGTGGATAACAACAGGACTGTACCTATTTAGCTGTTGCTGGAGTTAAGTAACCCCTTCCAAACAAAGCACTTTTCAAATGCCACTAAATGTCCCCCAAAACTTTTGTTCAGGCCCCTCTGCATCATTCCCACGGGGAGGAAACTAAGGCACAAGTATTGAGCTGGATTGTCAGCTGTCAGACAGAATTTCTGGGCAAAAAGAGGCACCAGAACACATTTTCTACACTTGCARGTAAAACACTCACTGGTCATCAACTGAACAGTGAGGTGTCCTCCAGATCTTAAGTGTAAAAAGAGAGAAAAAAGAAAGGAAAAGGTGAAAATTAGGATCTTTTCCATTCAAAGTCAGGCTGAAGCACAGTAATTCCAGAGGTCTGGGTGCAATGCAGTTTGGGTAAAAATTCATTCCAGCATCTAGGTCATTGGCCATAAAACGCACTCAGAAAGCCAGTGTGGGATTTCTTCTGCTTACACTGCTATTTGTTTACTGTGACTGTTGAATTTCAAATTTATGCTGATTTGAGAGCAGAGCTTGACCTCTTGTTTTCATGCAAACATGAGAAAAAGAGAGAAGCAGTAAAAATATCTGAAAGAAGCCAAATAGTTTCTCAACAGCACAAGTTTCATAGTTCCTTGTAAGGCCTTTCTGAAGGGTGCAGTTGTGCTGCTTTTGGTGTAATATGACATATTTTTGCCCTTCCCCTKTTATTGCTATTCCCATTAGAACAGAGTGGTAAACATTTTTAACAACAATATGTTTTCACCAATTATTCAACAAATATAGAGAATGTCAAGTTGGGGGAAATGAGGCATGAAGTACTGCAGGCAGAGTTTGTACAAAGCACCACAGAGGCTTGAGAGCAGCTGCTGAAAGCCATTGTGCTAAAATTTCACTTTGAAAAAAGTACACTCCTGTTCAATAAGCTAAAATGTTGCTAAAGGAACCATTCAGAGGCTTTTGTGTAAATAATTTAGAGTCCCATTGTGAAAATAATTTCATTTTAAAAATATCTAGGCAACTGAAATGCCACAAATGCTCATATGACTAGTTTGGGGGCCTGAAAATGTGGAAATGCAATTCAGATATCCATTGCAAAGGCTGCAGGCYGTCCTTGGTTCCCTTTGCTGTGGAAACAGAGACAATGTGTGATGAGCTGGCCACAGCCCCTATTCCTGTCCCCCTGCAGCACTGGGGAAAGGAGGCAGAGAAATCTTGAGTGAAGTTAGGAAAGGAATGCTGGGAGGAAGGTGATTCAAGATTTACTTTTTGTTTCTCGTTATCCTACTGTGGTTTGGCTGGTAATAAATTAAGCTAATTACCCCAAGCTGAGTCTACCCATGACTTTATTATGGTGAGCGGTGTCTCCCTGCCCTCATCTGGACTCCTGGACCTTTCATTATTTCATTTTCTCTCCCCTGCCCAGCTGAGGAGGGCAGTGATAGAGTGGTTTAGGTTTTGGTGGGCACCTGGCACCCAGTCAGAACCAACCCACCTTGGTAAATCTCTTCCTTTCACAGAATTAATTCTTCTTTTGTAGCATTGCTTTTAATGAGATACAAGGAGTTGTTTATATTTTCTTGTGACCAGATTTTGAAAGCAGCCCAGTGATGTCATTTTTACACTAATACACCTTCTGGCCATGCTGACCAGGGGCTGTCAAATGCCATTTGTGATGACTCATGCACATAACTGGTTATTCTCTTGCCTGCCTGTTCCTTTGATGCTCTGCCCTTTCAACTTGGTGATTTCTCTGCTGTTCTGAGCCTCTCTGTGTCCTTGTCTGACCCTCCCTGTCTCCAACCTCTCTGACTCTCATATTAGGCAACCTGCTTTCCATCATTTTTATTTTTTAATTTTCTTTATTTCTGCTTCTATTCCTGTGTGGAGTTTGTCAGACTCCTTTGGAGGAAGGTAGTTTTCTTTACTGACAAGAAGCACAGTTTTAGAGCTGAGGATGCCATGGCATTTATGAGTGCTGATTGAAAAAATAAGACTACAAAGGACCACACCATGTGATTGAGGAGCACTACCTGGGAACCAAGGAAGGGAAAGAAACTCTGAAATTTGCCCTCTCCTTTAAAAAAAAAAACCAAAAAACCCACTGTGAAAAGGAATTCCATTTAATTGAGGACTGATATCACAGTCACCAAGGAGAAATGCACTCCAGCTGCTCTGCTGAAGAAGGGGTCACTTTGTCTTTAGTTTTTATCTGCTGAGGGCAGSAAAATGGGAGGTCTCAGAAAC
This sequence comes from Cardinalis cardinalis, assembly GCA_014549065.1. Taxonomy (NCBI): domain Eukaryota; kingdom Metazoa; phylum Chordata; class Aves; order Passeriformes; family Cardinalidae; genus Cardinalis; species Cardinalis cardinalis. The sequence continues at coordinate 981,145 of JACDOX010000143.1, forward strand.
AGCCCCAGCTCTTTCCCAGCTCTTTCTCTGTGCTCCTTGCCCAGCCAAGCTTCAGACCACTGCCCCCAGCTTGGTGTCCAGCTGGTTTGTCCCAGGTTTCCGTGCCCTCCACACTGCCTGCTCCCAGCCAGAGACTCTTAGGGCTTCCTRGGGACTCTCCTTCCTTATTCCCTGCCCAATTTCTTCCCTCCTGTCCCTGCTGAAGGTTCTCTGGGATCCTGTGCTGCATGAGGTCAAGCTAACTCACAGCAGCTCCTTTCCTTGCATCACTTTTCAGCCTCCTCATCCAACAACTCCTCCCTCATGGCAGAACCACCCTTCACAAGCATTCACACTGTGCAATTCACTTTCCCAATCAGCATAACTGGGGAAAAAAAAAAATTGTCATTATCCTTATTCACTGCTAGAGTTGGGTCAGGTAGCTCAGGCTGTACTTAGCATTTAGACCAAGGGAGATATCTGTCTAGTATGGAAAATTTTAGCACTTTCAGTAAAAGGTTGTCAGATTAAAAAACTGGTATTGGAACAGATAGTGCCTGGCAATCTTAATAATAACCATAATAACTTTAATAATAGTAATACCACCAGCAGTCACTCCTAATATATGTGTTTTCCTTGACTGTTATGGAAGATTTCCCAGTAATATTCTTTTGAAATTATGTTATCTTTTCTCTCTATGAGTAAATTATAATTGACACTACAATTTATCATTTGAGAATAACAGTGTAACCATACAGTTTTTAAAAGCTGCTTTTATTCAGATCACACAATGGGACAGACTCTACCCAAGAGAAAAGGTCACATAGTGTAGTTTGTCTTTCAAGGTCAGCAAGACTACAGTGACACAACCAGATTTGGTCAATCATTGAGAGACTCATGCCATAGCTCTGTTTCAAGATGTTCATTTCGTTCTTATATGTTCTTCTGTTTCACCCAGCACCTCCTCTCTCTGTGCCCCTGCTTTCCAAATCAAACTGATAATTCTAGAAGAAAACAGTTCCCAGCTGTTCTTCACCATCTCAGAGAAAAAAACACAGAATGCAAAATTAAAAAAAAAACAAAAATGTATACAGCACCCATTACCAACATTAAATATAGGTGGCTTGTGGCTCTAGGTTTTTGGGGGACTGACCAGAAAAATGTTAGCGTGGAATCCATGGTATTAGTGGAGGTAATAACTTTTAATATTTCTTGCAACTTAGGAGAGAGTTTCCCAGGAGTGTGCAGGAATCCAGAGGCTGTGTTTACATTGTCATTACCCCATTGCTTAGATTACTGGAAGGGAAATAACAACAACTTCAATACCAATAGTGTAATACAGGAATTTTTTTTCATCTTTAGTTTACCCAGAAGATTGGCAAAAATATTTTCATAACAGTGGTATTATCCAACTTTAGTGTAACCAAAGCCTTAGAGAATATATACCAAATGCCATAATGACTTTCCTTTCTTTTCTTCAGACATTCTTAGTCATAAAATCTCTTCTATAGTTTCCCAAACCAAATTAATATTGCACTGCAATACTGAGCATGACATAGATGTTTTCCCAGAGTAAGTCTAATTTAGCAGGCAATGTGTAGAAAAGTTTTGAACTCTTCCTATAGGAAATTTTGCTGAAATTACTCCACATAAATCAAAGAGAAGATACCAAAATAACTTGAATGAGCCTCCTGCTTTCTCMATGTTTGCATGTTGGGCATAACTGATTCGCCGTCTAGTGTGCCCTGGAGAGTTATGAAATCCAAAAAAGGAAGCCTTCTCTGTTGAAMCAGCAGAGTGTTATTCATTAAAATAAAACTGCATTGAGGAAATAAAGCTTGCTAATTAACATGGGGCTACTGCAAGCAGATCTATTATTTTCCAATATTAAATAATTAGGGGTTTTATTGCTGTACCGTTGTATGCACACCACTTGCTTATTTATTGAAGAGATGTAAGGGTTTTTAAACTTTCATTAATATGGTTTGATGCAGCAGAGAATTGCTTTGCTGAAAGAAACTACTCCAAACCTCTTATTTTTTTTTTCAGCTACTCTTAAAAGAATGGAAGGTGAAGAGCCCAATAAAGCTGAATGTGCTGTATCTTTTCATTTGCATGTGTATCATTACTGTGACATGGCAGTGTGTTGCCCCTGTCATTGTTTCACATTTCTAGTGTAAAAATAAATTAATTYCTGAGCTCTGTTTCCCTGTATAGCTCTCTGGAGTTGGAAGTTTGGAAACCTGTCTTCAAAAGATGCTCAGCAGGAGTTGCAGGCTCTRTGGTCCCCACATCCACTGCCACAARTCTGTGCCCTGTGAAAATGTGCTAAAAACATTGGCACAGCAAGGAAAACACATATTTCTGCACAGTCTGAGAGAGACACTGAGTTCTTTAGGACTGTGTTTGATTATCCTCTGGTGCCAAAAAGGAATGATGCCCCTGTTCTGCTTGTTGCCTGCAAAATGTTTGATTGTTTATGATAACTGTATGTCAGTTCTCATTGAACAGAAAATGTCAGAACAATTGCATGGGCTGTGATCAGTGCCCAAACAGAATTTGGCAGTCTTCTGTGGATTTTGATATTTTGCCACAATTGGGTTTACTGATCAACCTAGCAGCTACCTGAAATTCTGTTTAGAAGTTATGGAATATTTGGACTTGTTGAGATGTGCAGTCACAACAGCAGCATCAACTAACATCCATATTTGATTTTTATTGTTTTTCTTGGCTCATCTTTCCAGGCCTAGTGSAGCAACAAAGATGAACTCTCCTCTGTCTGTACAGTTATGTCCAGGCAGGCTAAAGCACTCCAGTGACTGGAATTTCACCCCTTTGCAAGGGGACTCAGTTGGCAAAGATTGTTACAGCTTTAGCTTAATTTAGACATAATTAGATATAAATATTTCTGAGAAAGAGCACTATCTTGCAAAATAGGAGAATAACAAGAATCTCGCAGATAGAGCACTGTAGAGTCCAGTCATATGGGACAGCCTCCCTTACAATATTTAAATATTGACCTGATTTCCAAGTCCTTATAAAGCAAAAAAATCATCATTATTCATGATCTCAAATGAAGTTGACCCTTAACTGGCTGTAGATACAAATGCAGGAAATTCTGAAGATCCTTATCTTGAATAGAAGTAATATAATAGTTTGCAATTACAGAATTACAGTTGAAATACAGAGCTGTTTGTGGCTTTGTCTTTGACATACAATTAAAACTCATTATTATARATATATCTTATAGGCAGAATTTGATCTGCATACAACAGAATATGTGTATCATTTTTTATGAGGGTTTTTGAATTTACGATGTTTTTAAAAATCTTGTCTGAAGTCAATAAACAACCATATAAAAATAACAAAGCCAACTAAACTAATACAGCCATTAGGTCCTTTTAAATGGWGTGCCATGAGCTGGGAAAGATTTAAAAGAGATTATGGGCTGGAGATAAGAATCCCTACGTGGCAGATCCCTCTGGAGGTCATGCAAGGGAAACAAAGAAGAAGCCATGTGGCCAAAAGATGATCCCTAACAAAYAGGGAGGGTATGTGGGTTAGAGAAGGGGGAGGGAGGGAAGGCAAAATTGAAGGTGCTCAGTCCTGTGATACTGTCACCATCATATTTTCTGAAAAAAATCCCTTTGCCAGGATTTCTTCTCCTGGGAAGCTGAGAAGCCTCAGAGAAAAAGGAAATCAATACAATCTCTTTTGCTTCTCCTGTGTTTTGCTGCTTTGGAATGTGGTTGGAGATTGTTTATCCAACATGTGAATTGTTTTGACTTAAAGACCAATCACTGTCAAGCTGTGTCGGGACTCGAAGGAGTCACAAGTTTTCACTGACATCTTGTTAAGCCTTCTGYCTGTATCCTTTCTCTATTCTTTAGTATAGTTTTAGTATAACATTCTTTAATATAATACAGATCATAAAATAATAACTTAGCCTTCTAAGAACATGGAGTCAGATTCATCATTCCTCCCCATGATGGGGAACCCCGAAAATACCACATGATGTGACTGAGCTGCTGATGCAAACACGTGTTGGTTGTATCCCTGCATGCAGCTTCTGTCCCAGTGCTTCAGCTTGCTGATTTTTTCCTGTCTGAGCTCCATTTCCAGGTGCCTTGGTGCTCTGTCTGCTTGCACAGCCAGAAAACGCTGGGAATTAGACTGAAAATGSTCCCTCTGGTATCCACGATGGATCCCACAGGGCTCAGCTGGGACAGGRGGGACAGAGTGGTTCCACTCCCTGCCAGATGAAAAGTCACAGGTAAAGCATGGATCCCTCTGGGGCAGTTATCCTAGAAAACATGGCATCTTTTCATCAGGAAAGCTAATGTTGGTGCTCTGACCACTGTCATGGAGAAGGAGCTGCCCCAGGAGGAAACTGTCATTGGAAGGAGAAGTATCAGCATTGTAGCTTTGGGGAGAGGCTGCAGATAAGGCACAGAGAGACTGAGGCTTGCTCAAACTGGACAGATTTGGGTAGCACAGGAAGAAACAGTTTTTGCCAATGAAGTCTTGAGCTTATAGGAAAAGAAAAATAAAACTGCAGTCTCCAGCTCCTGTGATTCTAACAAATGTGAATTCTGTCTGAAGACCTCAAATGCACTTAAATCATTCCTAAATTAATTCTGTGAACAAACTCAGCTGAAGTTAGGAGGGTTGAGAGAATGAAAATGTTMATGTTTTTTGATTTTCTTCCCACTTCCTGTGAATTTATACTGGCTAAAGTAGAACACTTCAAGTAAGACAGATTCCACAGAATAACTGGACTGAAGGTTGGAGTTTCTGGCTGAAAGGACTCAGAAAACAGCAATGCTCATTTACAGAACAGTTTCTAAACAGAAAAAATAAAAAAAAAAAACAAACCCCAAAACCAAACCAAACCAAAATAAACCCCCCCAAAAAACAACAGTGAAGAAAGGGAAAAAACACTACAGCTTTGAAGTGAAGTGGTATATCAAAGATATATTYGCTATTTAGGTAACTCTATATGCTTTTATAATATTTTCTGTTCCTCTGATTTTTTCTTTGTTGCAATTTTACCTGCAGAAGTGTTTCCTTGCTACACTTTCCAGGTAATCCTACACTASTCTGTAAGAACAAAAAAATACACCAAAAAATGAGTCAGGAATGAAGGCAGAAAAGGAAGAAGGCAGAGAAAGAAATACCTAAATTGCTGAGAGAATCTTAGTTTTCCTGGTAATTGCACAGGAATTTTGTCCAGACCAAAAGGATCACAGGATATTCAATATATAAATATATAACTCATGAATCCCAAAGGATACTGATGAATATGATCAGAAACACAGTGTTGGTTATTCCTTTTTTTTTCTCATTCAGAATGATGTTCAAAACCAGTGGACTACTTTCTAATTTGCCCTTTCCCCCCACACTTCATTTCATTTTCATTTGCTGTCATGCTGAGATCTATTTAGGCTATCTAATATAAAGTTAAAGCATGATCCTACTGGAGGTARATTTTTGGTGCAAATAAATCATACAGAAGACCCCAAACCTTATTATTGTTGTTATCAYAAAAGATATTTCTTGTTTAAAATATATTTTACTCTTACACCCAAAATGTTATACCCGTTGGGAAATCACAGTTCTRTAACCATAAGTCCCCAATCAATTGCACAAATTCCACTAAACTGATTACACTAAATTTAGATTATTTCATTCCATGTATTATCATTGTTACATGCTAGTTGCATGTAATATATCAACAGTTTTGCAAAACTGAGTTTGTCTCTGAGTTGTTTCTCTTTTCAAAGCCTCTGCTCATGCAAGTATTGCTAATTCCCATTTCTATCCCATCCAGTAAGACTGGCTGCAGCAGCTCAGTGACATTCARTGGAGAGAGCAAGGGCTCTGTGGGTGAATAACTTGGGATCTTGTACCTGCTCAGGATTTAGAGCTCTTTTTTTTCCATTGCTGTCTTGATCATCAGTGCTGGGAAGGAAAGTGCTGTGTTTACGCTGCTGACTGAGAACACCCCGTGTGGCTGTGAACAGCGAGTGGGAAATCRGCCTAAATGAAACGCCAGCCTGTCACAGCTGGGCTCTTTCTGTTCCTGAGACAACTCTTTACAGCTGGCCTGGGCAGAATCTCCATGGCAGACATAATCAAAGGAAAAACTGGAATGTCTTTAGTGCATCTCTGTGTGGCTAATGAAGCATCTCCACAGGTGGATCTGTGCCTGAGCTCTTGTGTGGAGGAGGTGACAGTGACTCCATCCTGGGAAGTTTCAACAGCGCAATTCACTGGGGCAGCTCCACTTTGCTTACACAGAAACATCTTAAAAAACTTTCTTAATTAGTCCTGGCTTCATAGCTCAGTTCCTGGTGAGGCATAATTAGAGGGACTGCTGGACAGTAGGTGTGTGATGGGAATCACTGAGTCAGGTCCCAAGTGCAGAAAACTCTGAGCAACATGGAAATATGACATGAAAAGGAAGAGTGCTGCCAGGGAATGCATTTGTATTCTAAAAGCACAGCCAGGAAGGCAGAGTGGCTCAGAAAATGGCCATGCAGAAGAAAAGCATCAGTCAAGGAAAAAGGAAGTGAGTAGGTTGTCATGATGGAACTGGAAGAGACAGCTCTCTCAGGGGCTGTATGGAACATGTTTGTGAACGAGCAGGAAGCATAAAAATGCAATGCCATGGACAAGAACTTGGATGACAAGTGAAGGGACAGTGACAGGACAGATATGAGACTGAAAGTAGCTGTAGACTGCAAGAGAAGGAATTATAAAGGCAAAAAAAACACTGAAAGAAGGAGTAGAACTTGTGACTTGTGACAAACCCTTTGCCTAAACTCACAGATGCTTGATATAGGAAGAAACCATTTTAGGGCAGGCTTTTTTATTTAAATATGAAAACCAGTATTTGTCTCACCGAAAAGGCAGCAGGTGAAGTACTCCAGTGCTGATCCTTGGTTGCTGAAATGTCTCACTCAAGCATAGGCAGCTACACATCCTCAAGGGGAAATGAGGCTGCTCTAATCTGTGACCAAGAAATTTTCAGACAGTTTTTTGCTACCTCTCCACATTCTTTGGAGCTGGTCTACATACAGCTCTTCTTTTTTGCATAGTTATATTCCTCAGTAAGCATAAGATGCTCCCTAGAAGACAGGAAAAAATGGAATTACTGTTAAGAAAATTAGGTTAAGACAGAAAACACAGAAATGCCTTTTCATCTGATTGTTCAGACACCAGCAAGATCATCATGGCTGAACAGGTGGAACCAATTTGCAAAAAGCTTTTGAAATTGCTTGCTGTATGCTAAAGTGTTACTGGTGCCAGAACACTTCAGCAGAAATTTGAAGAACAGACTTGTTAAAATAATTTCACTCATATGTTATATATACACACACACTCATATGAGAATGACAAACAGTATTTTATGTGGAACAGTAAAAGGAGGGGAAAAGTAAATCCAGAAAGATCAGGACTCTCTATGAGACCTAAACCTCCAGAATTTTGTGCTGACTGCAAGGCACTGAGGGGAGGGTGTGATACAGAGCACTGCTAAAACTCCTCACACTCTAGACGTTTCAGCAGCTAGGGTGTGGAAAAGACTGGTTGGATTATGCTGCTATTAAAGCAGCACCAATGATGTATTTTTGCCTGTACAGAGATTCATTCCCTGAAGATTATCCCAGTAGTTCCACATAAATTGTGCCATGGATGTCATCACATAGAGCAGGAACTGTGCTCTAAGAAATGCTGCAGTTGGAGACAATAAGGTGCATTAAATGGAGGAGGTTCATTCCTGCCTGTCTGACAGTCATTCATCCAGCAAGAAATGGGAGGGCTGAGGGAAAACCTGGAAAGGATGCAATTTCTCCCCTTCCCTGTAATAAGAAATTGTTCTCATCAGTTTCTGCAGGCATTCCTGAAGTTAATGACTGTCGTTTCCACCATCTACCTGCGAAGAAGAGAGAAAACTGGACTTTTAAGTGAAGGAGGAAAGGCCCTCCCACTGTCATTTTAGAGTACCTCCACAACAGAGTATCCTTTACCATCAGACATTAAAAAACTTATTGCTGAAATCCCTATTAAATAGAGCTCTCAGCAGATGTAGGTACAAGCTCAGTGACAGCTTTCCCAGTCAGGATAGCAGTCTGGAAGAGTCGGAGAGGTGACCACGAATAAACAATCCAGTTTCCAATGGTATGGGTCAACAGAAATTTCAGGTAAGCTGAAGGAATGATGGTTTCCAAGGCAGGAATGGCTTGTTTGAGTTTTCACATCATTGCTGTAAACACAAGCAGTGTGACCTTATGGAACTATAAACCTACAGCTGGATTTCAGACACTAAAGAAAGTGGTGCCCATAGAAAATAAAGAAAATCAGCTGCCAGATTAGAATTATGTGAGGTTTGCTTTGTTCAGTTTTTTCTTTAGTACTTGAAATCACTGTACTTAGTATTAAAACATATCAGTTCAGGCAGCTATTAATATCCTCTGAGATTTTAAAGCAATTACATTTAAAAAAGGGATTGCAGAAGATGTATAAACAGGAATGATGTTTTAAAGAAATTAAACAAAGATCTTAATTGCAAATCCAGTCATATGGCTGAGAACAGGAAAAAACCTTTTCTAAATAAAGCTTTAGTGACACCAAGAAGTAATAATCTGACATTTTATTGCATGAGTTACATTTTATTCCTAACTACTAAATACTTGTCTGATGCTCATTTGCTGCCACATTTGGAGCTGTAAGTTCCCCCAGAAAAATGGAGTGTGTTCAATGAGATGCATTACTTACTATGGATCTGGGACAGCAGCACCAGGACTAACGTGACTGTGGTCCTAGCACAGGCTGTGGCCATATCCTGTAGGTTCCTTCCAGTAATTTGCAATAAATAATGACAATAAGCATTTGTAACTCCAAAGTAGGCTGAGAACAGCCCTGGTCTCTCTTCTGGTCAGATATTTTTACACAGAAGTCCATGATAAGAAAGTATTTCACTGTAAATGGAATTGCCCAAGTGTTTAACTTTCGTACTCTAGATAAAAATTGAATCCTGTTCAGTTCTGTTCCACTCTTTCCTTATAAACTCCCAAACAATATGTATCACTTACTTAGGTTCAGATCTTGTTATGAACCCAAATTTAAGACCATGTTCATTTTTTGTTCTCCTAGCCAGAATCTTCAAGGAGGTTTGGGTGAAGCGTGCAGCTTGCATTACATTCAGAGGAAAATCTGGCTGATTGCTTGGCTTGGCATTGCAAAATGCTGATTTTACAGCACAGGGACAGCTTGGCAGATGCCCCAATACTTCTTCCCTCAATATTTATCTCATTTTCCATAAGACTTTTTCTCAGTTGTATTTTCCCAGTGATTATTTCTATGTTTGAGGATCCCGCAGGCCTTATTTAATTTGAAGTTTTAGTCTGCAACAAAACACAAGTGCAAAGATCTGCTGAAGCAAATGAGGCAAATGATGAGGATCATGAGGCACAAAGACACTAATAACATAAACATCTATATCACTAGCACATATACTTTCCTGACCTTAATCCTTCCAGAATGGTTTCACTTTCTGACATGTTACAGCAATTCTTTAGTTTGTAGTTCAGGAAGCTCATGCAAAATTGAGGATGAGAAGATGGAGGATCATTCTTTCTAACCTTTCTGTTAGTAAAAACCAATAGTTCAAATATTAAAATCTACTCAGAATAAAGAGTAGAACATAGTGCTGACTTTCAAGAAAAAGAGGTAACCAGCTTTATAAAATTTGCAATGCAAAACCATGGAATTGGACAAAGAAGTTAATCTGATTTGTTTTCTCAGCTCAGACTGTAATGCAATATCAAACAAGAGTATGGCAATTATTTAACCATGTGGATGAGTAATATACCTTGAATTCCACATAGTTAAAGCTTAAATCTGATTAAAAAACATGTTCCTGAATTTCCTGAACAAAAACCAGGAATTTTTAAAAAAAATATTCTTTGGGTTTATCAAAGTTTTCCCTCATTTGAAAGAAAGCCCCTTCAAAAATCAATGAGACTTATTTCTTGCTGTTCTTGTAATAATACATTCTGTGTTTTAAATTACATCTTCTATTACTTTCAACATTTTTGAGGCTACTAAATAAGTGCTTTCCCAGCCAGAAATATGAATTACCATAGTGCTTACTTTTGACTATAAAGGAACAGAAACAAGAGCCTCAAAGTTGTCTGCCTGAGTGCTCTGATTCTTTCCTCAGTTACTGGTGGGTGTCTTCTGAATTTTCCAATCCAGAACCTCATATTGTGTAACTGAATTCAATGGGAGATTTACTGTTGAGTCCTAAGGGTTCTGTTGATGTCTACAATGAAAAGTAAACCACAAATTGTTCTTTTTCTGAGCTAGGCTAGCCAGGACAAGAAGGTGAAATTACAGCCTCAGTGGAGTCCTATTTCCAGTCCTGTAAGAAAAGAAAAAGGTGACCAGGAACACAAGAGCAGCTGTAATCACCAATATTTCTAKTTATAATATAACTAATAATAAATCTAAAAGCTTATCCTCTAGTCCAGTCTCAATACAACTGATTCCTAGCCCTCTAGAAATTTTAATTCTGYAGAAAGCAAGCTAAGGTGTAGCAATGTTGTAAGGCAATCCCCTCACACCTCTGTGGTTGCAACAGAGACGTGTCCTTCCTGGTGAACTAGAAATAATTCATGACTGCACACAGTGTTAGAAATTTCAAAGTTCAAGCATATACTTAGGAGAGTTAGAAGCCTGGCAGGCAAGGTGAAAGATTCAGATTTTTTTTTTTTTTTTTTTTTTTTTTTTTTTTTTTTTTTTTTTTTTTTTTTTTTTTTTTTTTTTTTTTTTTTTTTTTTTTTTTTTTTTNAAGTTTTCTTTACTTGAAAGACCAAACTTGTAGGATAACATATGGGCAATCACATTCTTTGTTGCAAGTTTCACATTAACATTTAATAAGGGGGAAAAAAAATCAGCTAATGGTCCTGCACTTCTTCTCTCCTTTGCACCATATATCACACAGAGAAAAGCCAAAGTGAAGAAAATAAAGGCTGCAAAATTAACTACAGAGAAGAAAAAATGGAATTCCAATTACCCGTATTTGAAGTTATCCTTCCCTTGTGTACATTAATTATTCTACAGTCTAATTACATGATCACATATTAATTTCTTCTCTAGACTCCAGACTCAGTCATGCACAGAATGGATAGTACTTGCTGCCTAAGGATTTTTCAACATTTGGTTCAGTGCACTGCCCCAGGCCTCACATAGATTCAAACCACGCTCTGAAAACAAAATTTTTTCACTCCCACATGGACTTTTTTACCTACATTGCAATATCAAAGTGCCTTACCAATACTAATTAAACTAGTTCCTACCACTTTTGTGAGTTAAACGGCCTTTATGGCTTCCTATTTTCAGAGGAAAGTTGAGCCACAGCAACTTCTGCCTGTGGCAAAGAGTGCAGAAAATGTCAGCCAAAATGGTTCAAGTCAGGTGATGTCATGAGTTGCTAATTAGAGGATCTAAGGATAGAAAACATCAGCAAATTTGTAAGTGAAATTGTGCTCTGCACTCTCTATTTCCATCCTTTTTTGCATTTACTTCCAGCATTCCAGGTTATATCAATAGAAAGAACCCTTTGGACCAGAATTTTAGGAGTAATTATATAGTGCCTGCTTATAAAGTATTGGAGTAATAGGATCAATGCCTAAAGCTGCTGTAGCTTGTTTATTTGTGAGCTGTGATCTCACAAACTGAACAGGGTCATTTTAGGCAAATCTTCAGAGTAACTTCAGGAGACGTTTCCAAGGAAATTTGAGATGCCATGGGGGATTGGAGGAGCATGCTCACTCCTGAGAGAGTGATGCACAGAGCTGCACCTTCCATCTGCTGAGCATCTCCACCTCCCCGAGAATTTTCCAAGAGAAAATGTTCAGAACATGATTTCATACTGGGCTTGTGGTGGTGGCATCCCTACACAGATCACAAAAMCCCCAAATTATTGTGCCACAGAGCGTGCCACGTGCTACAACAACCCAAATAAATGAATGTATCAATCTAGCTGACAGACTTTGCCAGGCAGGAAGCATTTCCCTGTGTGTTTAAAGGTATGCTAATGTAGGTGTGAGGAAACACCCTGCTGCCCACTGGAGATGACAGTAGTGATCATAGCTTATTTTCAGAAGAAAAATGTATTTTAAACAATTCAGAACAAAGTTCACAAACCCCCAAGGTTGAATAGATACTTCCAGAAGTGAGTGTGGTAMTTGCTGGGGTCCCCAAGACGATGGAGGAATTGAGAATCTGACTCCGTGTTCTTAGAAGGCTAATTTATTATTTTATGATATTATATTATATTAAAGAATACTGTACTAAAACTGTACTAAAGAATAGAGCAAGGATGCAGACAGAAGGCTACAAAGAATGACAATGAAAAATTCATGACTCTCTCCAGAGCCTCGACACAGCCTGATTGTGATTGGTCATTAAGTTAAAACAATTCACATGAAACCAATGAAACAGTCACCTGTTGGTAAGCAATGCCCAAACCACATTCCAAAGCAGCAAAAACCAGGAGAAGCAATCAGATAATTATTGTTTTCCTTTTTCTCTGAGGCTTCTCAGCTTCCCAGGAGAAGAAATCCTGGCAAAGGGATGTTTCAGAAAATATGAGGGTGACAARGTGAGTATGTGTACAAGAGCTGGGGCAAGTTAGGAGCTGGCTKCATTTTGAGTGTGACACTCACTTTTCAGGGGTCAATTATTGTTACCTTTGCATTCCCATCACCTAGATCAGGGTAATAGGATTGCTCAAGGCTTCTGTGAAGCTTCATATAAAGCAAATACTTTGAAATGGTGGAGAGAAAAGTATTATATTAATATCATAAATACTGAAAACTGCAAGATGCTGTTGGTGGTTGCATTCTTATTCCTGGGTAAGAATGATGAGTTTGTTCATTTTCCTTGCATTGTTTATATTTCTCAAAATATGTATAGTATGAGACACACGTTTTACCCATGGAGGATCTTGGATTTTTATTTACTATGAGACATTTTATTTCTCTGTTTTAAAGGCATGGTGCATATATTTACCTGTATGGAAATTTATTATTTTACTGAGTGCCTAAAGCCTTAGGTAATYGAAGCTGTAGGGTAAAATTTATGGTGTTATTTGTAAAGCAGCTCAATAATAAGTAAACTAAAGAATTCTAACATCCTCTGCCTTGAATCTAGAAAAAACAAAATTTAGCTTTCCTGTATTTTAAACTTAAATCTACCTCYATGGTCTTACTATAAATCTCACCTACATTATTAATAACACTGTCCTGAATTAGTGGGATGAAAACAGTTGCACAGATTATCTCCTGGTCTACAGTTGTTAATTTGTAAAATCAGGACACTTAGGTTAAGATTAATGCTGCTAAAATGCCCTCTCCATTTAATTCTGGGACATAGCAGGTCAATAGGATATATCAGACCAAAGACTGTAAATAGTTTTAGCAAAACATGATTTCAAGGTAAGATAGATGTGTTGCTCAGTTTATGGCTTGTTTTATTTTTGCCAGGATGGAAGAACAAGAAATTCATGTCCAGGACCCCTCTCCCCAATGTCTGGGTGTTGCAGGTGTATAATATAGAGCATATATACACTAACAACCTGCAAAAGTCAGCATTAACTCCCCACATCTGGAAAAAGTTACAATTCCTACAACATCCAATAAATCCAGACAGTCAGCTGATGATGGGTTAAAAGATAAGTACTTGAGAATTTTAAGATGAAAATAAAAGATGTTTCAACCATCCCTGCAATCCATCTCTCCCAAGAAAGATTATCCTCCACCTCTGATTTTTTAACTAAAATTACTTCCCAGGAAAATTCTTTGGTATCAGTGATAACTTGAGGAGATTCTGGCCTCCTGCACCTTTGTTTCCTCTTTGGAAAGGTATATTTCACTCCAAAAAATTAAATTAATAGCTTTGAACTTTCCTTATTAAGAAACATACAAAAATCATTCCAAGATGAGAGGTGATCCAGCCAACAAAGGTTAGAGCCTGCAATTAGGGAAGCTGTTTTCTGGTACCTCTAATACAGCTTCTGTGCATGATTTAGCTCCTTAAAGAGCTTTATGGGCTGAGCAGGACCAGCTCTACCTACRCTTAAATCTCTGGATCAGTCTGAACACGAGTCAGAGCTTTGTGCTYAGAACATTAAAGCAATCCCCTATGTGGAAGATAGAGGAAAATAAACTTCCTTCTACAAGGAACTTTTAATTTTCAAGTTTTAAGGGGTGAAGTTTTAATTTTATTCCAGATCTGTATTAACTCAGGAGTTCTCAGGCATGTGTTTTTTTGCTGCTTATTTCATGACCATACCATGGACTAATAGCATGATCTAAGAGCTGGATATTTAATCCCATAAGGGGATTTGATAATGCAGATGTCAATGACCTGGCAGAGTATTTATGCTAATGGTTTCCAATAATGGATCAGGGCTCAAGTTCCCAGCGTGTGCCAAAGGCTCTCTGTGTTTTATGGCACAGCAAATTGCCTGCCTGCTCCTTGGTCTGTGTGTGTCTAATCCCAAGTGTGCAGCTTTCCTGTGGAAACAGAACACTTCTTGTTGCTCTTACAGTGGAACTCCACAAGTAAAACATTTCAAGAAAAGCTTTTGGGTTTTTATATAT
>JACDOX010000143.1:995846-1111600 GCA_014549065.1 Cardinalis cardinalis
TCTCTATTGATCAGAAAACAAGATATCCCCATCTAGGAAGACCCAGATGACCTTTTATGTGACCAACAGCTTAGCATTTTTTTTTCATATRCCATTTTATATGCTGTAATACATGTCTACAGGGTTTGAATCAGTTATATCTTCTAAAACAACATATCAAAACYCTACCTGTTTCAAAATACACCCTTTTGGGACCACTCCTGTATTTCACTGAAGKATTATACAATACATATAAATGCAGCAGGGTTTTTGGTTTTCCAAGTGTTATATTTTGCATGACTTGTTGTACCTAAACTGATTTATCACAGGTTCATTTATCTACAGCTTTACAAAGAAGCTTTTGGACTACTAAATCCTATTTTTCTCATACACCAAGGGACCTGACTTTTTAGGTGTTCTTAAATTTMATTTTCCTGTCACGATACAAAGGCATTGAAGAAGAAAAATCAGTATATAACAGAAATCTAGGAACAGTGACCTCTCCCTTGTTACAAGAGCTGAAGTCTGTGACTGAACACATCTCTTTAATCAGCTGAACAGAAAAAGATGAKATATGAACGAGTGGAAAACAGGAAAGACCAAGCTGGATTTCCAGAARCTGGGATGTGCACCCAGAAGGCATTGCTGCAAACACAACTGAGAACTGCAGAACTAATGTAGGCTGTTAGCAGATTTGCAAAACGTGTGTGCAAATCCTATTTTTGGATTAAATGAGTCATGTTAGCTACACACAAGCCAAATAACTCTCTGAGTACAATAGTAACAACTTAAATGCAAACATGTCCTTCAAAGAATGTTGGGGATAGGCATTTTTAATTTTAATTTTATTTTAGACAGGCAAATGACCTACAGATAGAATGAACACAAGATTTGGTCAGGCTTCTACCAGCCAGCTCAGTGAGTGCCACAGGAATTCAGAATTTAAACTGCTTAAAATTTAAACTGTCATTATCTTTCTCCACCAGAAAGGAAAGAATGAGGCAACATTGCCCAAAAATTATTAGTCAGGAGGAAACAACTCTCTCCCACCTAGAAGGTTCAGTGCCTCCAGTCTTTCACAAAAGGATTTGCTCCCTTTGGCCTTTCTATACTGAACTTGAAATTGCATGAGAGGTGAAAGAAATTGCATCTGGAGGTTACATGTCTTCCTCAAGATCCTTCTCCAGTAGACCCAAAACCTTAAATACTTGGCTGGAGATYAGCAGTTAAGGTGCCTCCAACAGCTCCATAATTACTTTTTCATTCAAATATTTSCACTTGTCTCTTGGGCATAGGAATAATAATAATAATTCATCATGTTGCAATTGCTTTGATGTCCTACATTTACAAGTGTGCCTCCCTCAGTCATTATCCTGCTATGGAGAACAAAGGCAGAGGGAAGACAAGCAGGTGTGTATTGGRATGGTCAGCATGTGAGTCTGGAGATAAACTGATGGAGCCCAAGGTAGAAACCATCAGCTTTAGTCCTCACAAAGAGAGATCTGCTGGAATCTGGCTCTCCTTTCTTTAGTATGTAACTGGCCCCGATGCTCTGAGAAGGCTGCCCTAGAACAGAGGCTGGGCAGAGTTAAAGAATAAAGCAGGGATTTATTAAAAGGATCTCCTCAATGGGTCCACCTTGGGCAGCACAAGAGCCCAGCCAGGGCTGCACCCAAGATGAACCAAAATGGCCCCAAAATGCAYGAGYGSKCMYGGGGTCTCTCCCTKGGATCAGTTCTGCTCCATTTGCATCTTGCAGTTCATTGTCCCATTCCAGCTTTAGCCCCTGCAGTCCCACCCTGCTTGTTTTTCTCTCTCCAGCCCACRGKGTTTGTGCTCTKGGGCTGAGATTTGGATCATTTGTCCTTGGTGCCCAGCTGGAGCAGGAATTGTTTTGTCTCCCTGCTCTGTGCACAGAGCTCACCATGCCCTGATATGAAGCTCAGACCCACACACTAAAGCATTATAGAATCTGAAAAATATAAAAGCTAAAACCTCAGCAGCATCAGCTCAGTTTTAAACTCTATTTCAGATACAGCTGACTAACAGGACTGACTCAGTTTTGTGCTAACATTCCACCATAAACCAACATGAACACCATAAAAATTAACTTTAAGACTTCCTGGCAACAATAAATTGCAGTTTCCATACTGTAAGAGGTATTTGGATCAGTTATATTCAGAAGTGATAACAAATCCTCAGTCTATCAATTTCCTAAACTTGCCCCCACTTCCAGTTTTATGCATATCACAGTGAGTAATTTTCACTCCACAGCAGACAGAGCCCTGCAGAGGAACAGAAAAGGAATCAATGAAGCGGTGCAGGGTTTAAAGAAGGCAAGGCAAGCTTGAGAGCTGGTGCAAGTAAGAGCAAGCGTGTGGTGTTGTGAGGTCCCTAGGACAATGTGAGAGATGAGAATTTGGCTCCACGTTCTCAGAAGGCTGATTTATTATTTTATTATATTAAAATGTTATATACTAAAACTATACTAAAGAAAAGAGAAAGGAGACATCAGAAGGCTAGAAAAGAATTAATAGTAAAAACCTGTGACAGACCAGAGTCCTGACACAGCTGGACTGGGATTGGTCATTAATTAAAAACAATTCACATGGAACGAATCAAAGATGCACCTGTTGGCAAGCAACCTCCAGACCACATTCCAAAGCAGTCAGATAATTCTTGCTTACATTTCTTTTCTGAGGCTTCTCAGGAGAAAAATCCTGGGGAAGGGATTTTTCAGAAAATATCACAGTGACACAAGTGGGTTTTTCTCTTAGTTGTAGTGGGGAATGGAAGACTGCAGGGACCTAACCTTCACCACATAATGGAGTGCTCCTGGCACTCCTGGAGCTCTCCTGGCAGGGAGCTGTGGCCATGGTTAGGATTTCTGAGAGTGCCTTTGGAGAACATACAGGGGGGTTTGGAGCATGGCTAGGGTTAAAACTGGTGTCAGGATTAGGACTGCAGCACCTAGAAGCTATGTTTAGTGTTAAACACCAGATAAACAGCAAGATTAGGGGGGAAGCCATTGCTTCTCATATTTTGCTGTAGGAGAGGATCATGTTCTCTGATACGGTATTAGGAATAAAGATAAGGGTAAGGTACAGGCTAAAGAAACTGGGATTTACAAAACCTACTCCGAAGCATCTGTAAGCCAGACTCCTCATGCTACCAGCTATCTTTACTGTGTGTACTTTATGGTAGCTCACCTTTCTGTCTCCAGGAATAATCCTTGAATCCTGCTCTTTTCATTATTACTCAGTCCTTCTGAGCAGGTTTTGTAAATCCCAGTTTCTCTAGCCTGCACCTTACCCTCATCTTTATTCCTAATACCATATCAGAGAACAAAATGATCACCACATACAGAACCCACTACACCTCCAGAAGACACAACAATGCAGCATTTTGATTCTGTGAATTAGTGTTGAACCATTAAATAGTATCCTCAGTCAACCCTTTGCCAGGATATGTTGGAAGCTCCCAACAAAAATAAATGAAGCTTCTTGCCAATGCTGCCACCTCCACATCCCTAACCACATTTTCAGGATGAAGAGGAAGCTGTTTGTTTTTTTTTCCCCTCCAAGAGGATTCACAGGCTACTTTTATTAAAGTACAGGTGATGTGTTGTAGGGAACATTTTAGCAATTACATTCCATCTATCTGAAATYCCCTGCTGAAGCTGCTCCCTCTCCAGCACAGCACTGCAGTCTTTTCTTCACAGACCACAAGGGTGTTTTATTTTGCAGAGAATGGTGCAATTCCAAATTATTACTGTGATTTGTGATAAAATTCACAGTGTGTATGGGAGATTTATGTAAGTGGACTGTACCATTCCAATTAACTGTTGGTTTTGTGGATTTAGGCAATAGTTTAAAGGTCCATCAGCTTGACCAGAAAGAAGCTTTATCCTCTCACTGTTTCTTTGTGATTGGATTTCTGTTGAATAATCAATCATGTATCTCATTTGTTAAAGCATTTTCTAGSCTGTGAGAGTAAAATCAAGAAATACATGGATGCTGCCATTATATGTTCAGGCTAAAGTTTTGGAAAATGGAAACATGAATACTAAGAAATATATATATTTTCATAAAACAAGCATAAATCACATAGCAAAAAAAGCAAATAAACAGATTTTCATAAATTTGATATAGAGAAGTTAAAATTTTTAAAACACTTAAGAGTTTTGTCTGCCCAAACCYGGTTGGGTAATTCAGTTTTGTGAAATATTGCAAAGAGCAGAATTCATGAGCAAAACTGGTTTTCAAGACCTTACTCTGTTTCAGAAAATGACCACACATATTTGCTGCCTGGTGACTGGAATCTGAATTTCCCTAAGGAATACCAAGACACTACATTACAAATCATTAAAAAGCATTTTTACTTTTCCAAACCCCAAGAAATCAAYTGTGCAAAACCCAAACATGGAAAGAATCGAAGCACTTGGAGATATTTGAACACTCCTGAGAAAACACCCTCAAAAGAGTTGTGTACATTTATTATTCCTGATGTGGCCTGCAATCAGAACATCAGTCAGGACTCATTCTGTCACAACATTTACTGCCAAAAAATAAGGATTACCTGTAGCTAACAGCTACAGAGATAGCACTGGTGTATTTCAATGACTTCTATGAGGATTCAGTGCAGGAGCTTAATTTTTTTTTTTGTTTTTAATTTTGCCCATAGCAATGGATTGCACCAGATCAGCAGCTGAAATGAGGTATGTTAAAAATACCAAGCAGGTGCTGCAAAACCAACCAGCAATTTTGTTCACTGCCTTGCCCCTGCTAGTCCTTGGCTCAGCTGTGTGATTCACACCAGTTTATCCCATGCTAACAAATTCCTTGCATCTAGTTCCCCACTTTCAGCATCTTCTGAAAATAAAGGAAAAAAAAAATCCTTCCCTGAATGTCTTTTTAATTCTTTATAGGGGACACCTGATCAATTCCCAGTGGGATCTGATAACAGCAGGTGCAGTTATCCAGCTCCTTGCTTCCTTGCCTTTGGAGGATTTCTGTAMCAAATATAGAACAGACTCATTTAAAGGTATAAGGCCCTTATTTTTAGCCATAAAAACTTATTACTTAAGCACATGCTATATCATATAATATMTTCAGCACATGCTGAATCATATAATTCCTACACAATTCACARTAGCACCACTCCATGCCTTTACACACCCACAACCTGAGCATTTTGAAGAAAAGGGAAAAATCAGTGTTTTCTATGTAGTTTGTCTCACCCTAACCTGAGGTTTGTAGAACCACTGCTTGTTCTCCCCTGATTTGACCTCCCACCTCTACATTTACAAMATCACAGCCACCAGAAATTCAGTGTGGTGGGAAAAGGAAAGTTACTTGTTATTGACAGSTGGCAGAGACCAGACTGGAATAAAACTGGTGTGATGAGGGAAAAGATGCATTGTAAAATTTCTGGGCAGATAAATAATGGTCTGAGGGTGACAGCCACGTTGTACACTTGTTGTAGTCACTGATTTCTCAATCAACATTTTGCAAYTAGACTGTCAAAATAAATATGATCTACCTTTCACTATGACAAAYACCAGTTATAAGAGAAGCACTGGGGCTGTGGGTGGTGTGTGGTGTGTGCCAGTCACTGCCCTCTGACAGCTCTGAACCAGTCTTACCCTCTTCTACTCCTGAAGAATTTATGAATTTGACCTCAGCAAGTCAGAGCACACGCCCTCCATGCTGTGGGACAGAAAGCAGGAGGACATTTGGAGAGRCAAAGTGCAATAACACTGCAGTCCTTGTGCCAAGCTCCCTCCAGCACTGAGACTGTCAGYAGAGCCAGCGGTGGAACTGAACAGAAACACTAAAAAGGATCTTTAAAGAGCTGACACCTGGATACAGTCACTTGAAATAAACTCACTGCTGTGACTGACATCCAGGCAGAGGAGCTGCCAAAGTCACCTCTGAGGCAGCCAGACTTTGTGATTCTGTGGCTCCACTGGACATCAGGGGATGTCAAATAATCACCTGGCCCCATCTGTCAGCTGGAGGAGGAGCAGGGCTTTCTGAAGCTCTTGTGCCATTATAGTATGCAGGGACCCCCAATGTCTGGGAATGATTGGCATCTGACTCCATGGATTCAGAATGCTGAACAAAAATTTGCTTTTTAAATTATATTACATTATACTGTATTAAAGAGATACTAAAGAATACTAAAAGATACTAAAGAAAAACCCGTGACTGTCTCCAGACATGCCAAATTTTAGCCAAACTGAGGCCAAATTTTTCTGCTGTGACACAAAATAATTCCATCCACAAACCAAAATTTTATTTTAGATGGTGAATGGAACAGAGGAGTTGATTCTGTGATGGTCTTTATATGGAGAGAGACCAACCTGATCCATGTCCTGATGGGTGCACAAGGACACAGCTTTGTGTGATTGRTTAATTAACATAAACAACCATCACCAGATCCAATTACCAAATCCTTTCAGGTACACAATCTTTCTAACACATTCCACATGTGCAAAAGCAGCAGGAGCAGCAAGAAGAGAYAAGAATTGTTTTCTCTTCTGCTGTCTGTGCTTCTCTAGGAATAAGCCTGGCAGAGAGGGTTATTCTCTGTGTTCAGAGGATGGGAATGCCCCAGTGCCATGGCAGAGCACCTCCAGCCTGCTGCTGCTGGGGAGGGCTGGGGAGCATTGGGCAGGGCTGGAGGTGTCACCTGCAGGCAGCACCAGGCTCCCCAATGCCCAAAGCTGCTCCTCAATTCAGTTTTGTTCTTTCCCCTCACCTTATTTTCCCTCTGGTGACAGCAGCAGTGGGCACAGGGCTAGCTCCTGTCYTGGTGACAGAGCCAGAAGCACAAAGCTGGCTCTGGGAAGGTTGCAGAGGGCTCAGAGATGGCTGTAATGGCTGGGATGGAGAACTGCAGGTGAAGAACAAAGCAGGTTCTGTGAGTCAAGGTGTTATTTTCTGTACGCTGATCTGGCAGTTTCCTTCACAGTTTGCTGACACCTGCCCTGTTTGTACACTCTGATTTTGGGTCATTCRCATAGCTCACTAGGCTATGTGGAAACTGTGCAAAACTAGAGACTAGCTTAAAAATTCACCTTAGAAAATATGGTTGAATGTATTTTTTACTATCTTCCTGTACTACTGAAATTTTTAAGAGGCAGTGGTACTAATTCTTTGGGGCCAACATGATTTTTTTGCCTATGCAGTAGAAACAAGATGACAGGCTCAGACACCTTCAGAGAAGAAATAAGGATATTCTCAGAGCTCTGTATTAAATTGAATAATACTTCCRAAGGAAAAAGAAAAATACTTCACAAGAAGAAATGTAGGTTTAGTACACTCATGTTAACAAACAAAGAAAATTTTTCTGCTGTGATGTGAAATAATTACATCCACRTACCAATATTTTATTTTGAATGGTGAATGGAACAGAGGAGTTGATTCTGTGGTGGTCACTATGTGGGCTTGGARASMCCAACCTGATCCATGTCCTGATGGGTGCACAAGTGGCTAAAATTTGTGTTTGGAGAAAGCCGTATAACTATGGGGAAAGGTAATACCTATAACCATACAGRGCAGATTTATTATATTTCCTTGCATTCCCCAACTTTGAAAGTGAAAAGTCTGGCAATGACTTTATGAGCATAGCACTAAATGATCCATAAAGAAACTGTGCTTGGAGCAGAATGTATGGTCCTCCAGACCCATAGCTAAAGTCAAAGCTGCGCATCAAGCAGKAGGGAAGCTTCCTGCTGGCATTTATTCCACTGCTCTGGAGCCCCAGGAATCCTTTGCCATCCTTAGTGGCTGCTTGGCAAATGTGTCACCAAGAAATAAGAGGTCAGCAAATGTCAGAAAGTGTCAACATTGAGGTTTGCCCAAAACAAGAGGCAGGTGACAGAGGGGTGTGACAGGCTCTCATTTGGACTGAATATTAGCTCTGAATTTGTAAGGCTTTTATGGAAAGAGTCCCAAAGTACTTCAAGGCCTGGAGCAGTCCTGCAGATACCCTGCTTGTCTTCTGCTAAAAGCAATAAAAACAAGGTTCTCAGCTGACAGGATTCATTTTTACTGATCTAAATCAATTTCCTTGCATTCATAACCCATCTTGGGACTGATGTTCTGTTCCTCTCTTTTTCTAATGTTTTTTGTGAGCTTGCACTTCCTTATTTCCCCCACCCTCTGTAGCCTGCAATTTCCCAATTCCCTGAAAAGTCATTTTCTGTACAGCTGTGCTTTCCAGCCCTGTCTTCCACAGCTTGATGGTTCCTGGCATTCACTTTCTTAATTTTCTACTCTTGGCTTTCAGAGCTCTGTAAAAAGCCCAGCTCTGAGCAGGGCTTGAAACTTGACTGTACAATATTTGCCCAACTGTTCAATTCCTTCTCCAAGGCTATTTTGGTAGCTCAGAGAAACATTTAGGCTCTAAGATGAGAAATGGCCATGAGTTTATAAAATTTTCTTGTCCCATAATCATTTTTTCTGTGATTTAATTCACATCCAAACATCTTTTCTCCCCCATTTCCAGAATTTTGTTTGTGAATTTGTTTCCCCACAATGTCTCTTCATCACCCTCACTTTTTCCTAGCCTTGAATACTTAGGATTCATTGCGAGGGTCTTGACCAACTTTCCTTGAAGCCAGCAGGAATTTCTATCACCTCAAACAGAAGTCAAATCTTGCAATAACCCCTGTATATTCCAGTATATTCTTCAGAGAAATATGGCAATTAGGTCATCTTACTTTCCCCCATAAGGACAAGGAATTTGGTCATTAACTTCTGATTTAAAACCCTGCATCATGGCCTGAATTGCAAAGTATTTCTCATCCAGGTAGTCTCACTGCACATAATTTAAAAGAAGCCACATGAGACAAGAGCATGAAAACCACAAGGGCATGTTTTGAACATTTTTAACTGCTCCTAAAACACAACAGCATAAAACTGAAGAAATAGAGGAGCAGAGATGACAAATTTTTGTCTCTGCTATTCAATTAGCAAAGAAGATTTAACTGGTATAACCAGGAGGAGACAATTTATAGGATGGCAAAGATGTGCTGTAGTCATAGTGAATTAAACTGAATGTAGTTATGCATCCAGCAGGGATTTTAAAAAAGAAAAAAAACTAATACACTTTATAGATATTTCAGAAGATAGAACCATTACAAGGGAAAAGTTCAGCTCAGTCCCTGAGCTGGTGTGACAGGCCTGGTGAAGTATGCTAACCATGAATAAAAATAGAAAACTTATAAGCACATAAATGGATCAAAAGTCTCTTAAAACACATGCCCTACAGCACTTGCTTCCAGCAGTTTTGACACATTTGTCCATCAGCATGTGAATCAAACAGATTAGCTTGAGAAAATTTGCCTTACAGTGAAGAAAAACACAAAAAAACCCAAAAACCAAAATACAAAACAAAAAAAAAGAAAAGAAAAAGAAAATTTTTCTTTGGAGCACCGTCCATTTCTTGCTATTATAGCACTGAAAAACTGTTTTTCATACAATTTACGAGGCTTACCAATATTATTTCCATGTTGAAGTTTCTCCAATTGTCTGCCATGTTTGAGTGAAACATGATAAGTGGGTGCTAAAGAAACTTCTTCCTGTAATGCAAATGTTACCACAATGTTATTTARGTTTTTCAGAGTGGAAAAAAGGCTCATTTCACAGGACCCTTAACCACAGGAGCAGGACCAGGTGACCCACCATGGGTCCCTTCCAACCTTCCCCTTTCTGTGACATTGATAAATTAATATGAATTTTTTCACCATATCTCATTGACCTCTTATCTGATATTGGTTGACAGGATAAAACTAGCAGAGATTATTCTTCTCATGCCTCCCAAATAGCAGATGTTTTGAATGCAGCAAGAAGGAATAACTCATAATATATTACATGTTACAAAACCCAAACCAAAACACAGCTCCCTAACAGGATTGTCAAAAAATTAATCTCCTAAAAATAAGATATAGAAATTAATTATAGAAGAATTAATATTATTACAGTATTTAGGGTTTCCTTCATTACTAATCTTTCTGTCTCAGTTSAGCTGTGCTTCCACTGCACTTTAAATACTCCATTTAGACTTTCACAGGGCATGAAGTRTGGTACCTTTCATCTGGAGTACATGGAAAATAAAAAGACATTGAAGGCAAAGAGGAAGAGACACAGATGGACACTCACTGTAAATCTGTAACAATGATACAGCATTGGCTTTGTGAACTATGAAATATGTTCTAAAAAAACCCACTTACTAATTTATGCTACTTTTATATATTAAAATATTGATATGGACAAATGCACATAAAATATATTATTCTCTGATATTTTATTCGTTTATTATACTGCAGTGAGTTGTCAAAATATCTTGCCACAGATCAGGAAAAACATCCCACAGTCTAATAAAAACAATGGCAAAGACATTTGGTCACAGAACTGAAGTGTTTGTCGTCTGTGCTTGCCAACAGCAAATCCCACACCRGCTAAAGGCAGACAAACAGCCTTCTCTTCCACTGCGTTCTGGCAGCTGCCAAAAATCAAAATTGGACAGATCTTAGGTGGAAAAAAATTTGGGGAGTTCAAGACAAATTTGAGGCATATGGTCACTGTATTACATATAGTTATCTATCATTCCTCGTTTGACAGGAAAATATTATTTTTCCATCTTTTATGTTCTGGCTTTCCCGTACCAATGCCTCTGACTGAGATTTTGAGGTCGAATGTGACCATTGCTCGCTGCAGGGTGAAGATTTTTTTTTAATGATTAGGCCCTAATCCAGCTCCAATTAAAGTCAATGAAAAGACTCTAATAGCTACATTGAACTGGGCACAAAGCCAGCTCTTCCAGACTCTGCGAAAGCCCCAAACAAAGGTGCTCATTGTACCGCAGATCCCACATTTGCTAATCCAGCTATCTACATCCAGTGGAGTGGTAGCCAGATTTCTGCACACTGCTGTAACCTTTCTGACAAGCACTGGCTGACAAGAACAATGGCCAGGTTCACTGGAAAACTACTGAAAACAATATGAAAGAAAACATAACCCCCCATTCYAGCCCTTCCTGAATTTGAATTATATTGTTTGGATTCTTGGTAAGGAGTGCTTGTGACTCTCCATTTGCAAGCACTGGGTTAAAGAGATTCACAGCAGCAGAACAGCATTGGGAAGCAAAGATGGAAGGGAAACTAAGTAAAAATACAACCTGGAAAACAAAATAACCCAAAACTTTCAAGACCATCCCACTTCAGGGTACAAGGAGCAAGAGCTCAGCCATGAGCCATCCTCAGCTGCACCTTAGGCACTCACCAGGGCCCAGACAGAAACTGATGCCTTGTCAAGGCTGCCCCAGAGCAGGGGCTGGACTGAACTAAAGAATAAAGCAGGGATTTATTAGAAGGATCGCCTCAATGGGTCCACCTTGGGCAGCACAAGAGCCAAACCAGGGCTGCACCCAAGATGAACCCAAATGGTCCCAAAATGCACAACAGGGCACGGGGCCTCTCCCTTAGATCAGTTCTGCTGTTATCATTATATTGCAAGAGTTTTATTGTCATTATATTGCAAAGGTTCCATATTGCTAGAGTTTTGTACCTCCTTGATGTTTCTTGTAGGCAGCTCCTCTAAGCACTGACTCTTTCTTCTTCACAAAGCAGCCAACTGACTCCAGTTCCCCTCAACCAGCCACCCCACTCTTTTATAGCACTCTTCTTCTTATTGGCTACAGCTGTGGCCTGTTAAAGTCAGGCCTGCTCCTAATCCTTAATAATTGGCTCAGCTGCAACTCTTTAGGGGGTAAGATTACATTCTATACTACTTTTATTTACTTATATTCTATCCCTCTACATTCTGCTCCATTTGCATCTTGCAGTTCATTGTCCCATTCCAGCTTCAGCCCCTGCAGTCCCACCCTGCTTGTTTTTCTCTCTCCAGCCCACRGGGTTTGTGCTCTGGGGCTGAGATTTGGATCATTTGTCCTTGGTGCCCAGCTGGRGCAGGAATTGTTTTGTCTCCCTGYTCTGTRCACAGAKCWCACCAYCCCCTAATCTGAACCCAGACCCATACACTAAAGCAGCACAGAATCTGAAAAATATAAAAGTTGAACCTGAGGCATCAGAATGAAACCAGCTCRTGGACCTCACTGCTCTAACTTCWTGAAGAAACAAATAACATCATCTACATCTCTCTAAGTGTTAAGAGTTCTTCCAAACCTGCAGGCCCCAAAAGGCTCTTCTCTTCCAATGGTTAATTGAGGTTATATGCAGGGTCATTCCTCAAGAACAGATTGTTCCTACGAACTYTATTTGTTAACAGGCTGAAAAGGGTAAAAAGAAACTTAGTTGGAGTTTCAGGTTTTGGTTCCATTGTTTGTTGGGCTTTTTTTTTCTTTTTTCCTAGGAAAAAACCAACCCAAACCCCCAACACTGAATTTCTTTGTGTATCTCTCGAATAAATTACTGCAGCACTTTAAATGTAGAGAGCAGAACTTTTTGTATGCCACGCCAACTGCTTCACAAAGTTTTAGAAGAGTAGGTGCTATATTAAGTCCACAGCACAGTGTTTGTTGTGCGTTTGCCAGGTCCAATTAAGCAAAATTTATCAAAGCTGGCAACAATCAGCTTGTTTCATCTGCTCCTTGAAAGGCCTGATCCATATTTTCTGTGAGAGAATTAATGGTTGGTCTGACTTAGAATACTGATCAGCACTTCAGGAAAGCAGTTAGAGAAAGCTGAAGAGACCAGAACTGCCTGTGGAGTTTATTATTCTATATGCAAAATATTTCTGATAATACTCTTCATTTTGTACAGGCAAAACATGATTAATTAGAGGCAACAAAAAAGCCTGGGCAAAAGCATCATGCATGACRTGGAATTGGCAAAATATTCCTTTTTGTGTTAGAAATCTGAGGTTTATCATCTCACTGGAATTCTACAACTAAATCATCATAACATCAGTTCTGTAGCACATACCTCGTCTGACAGATGCTTTACTTGCTTTCAACCCAGCCTTTCTGTCTGTCCCCTGGCTTTTGCTGATGGCTTTAAGAGAATGTTTAAGAGCCCACTGGGAGTTGTGGTGCTGGGCCAGCAGAGGACAGATTGGTRGAGCAGTGTCAGAAGGATCAGAGGGTGAGTTACTCCTCACACTGACAATTTCAGTATAGCCCACTCCACAGAAAACACTGCATGCCAGAGTGTGCAGTAATGTGCAGATATTGTGCTATAAAACATTTTGTGACAAGCTCTTATCATTGTAAAACAGTATAAAACCTATGTTCTGTTATTCAAGGCACACAGTCTTCCAAAACCACTGACAGACACTCTTTTTACCTGTCTCCTTGTCCCTGGATTATATTGTCTGCCACTAACACAGCTCAGCCCTTTAAATGGGAASCTGTAGGTCATTCCTCTGCCAGCCTGGAGAGGTTGATTTCTTCTGCCACTGCTCATGCAGAGGCCATCTGGGGACACTTSCCTTGCCATTCTGCCTTTAGGGAGAGCTCACTGATCGTCTGGAAGCAGATGGAAGTTTGTTGTCTCTTCTAAAAGACAGCTTTTTGTGTTCTTAAGCTGCTTGCTAGCAGCTTGATTTCCATCATTAGTACTGCTCCAAAATAACGACCACGAGTGATGTGACACAGTGAACATTCCCTTAAATCACTGCTGACTGAACTGAGAATTTACTGAGCTTTGTTATCTAAAAATCTAATTAATTTTGGGGCTGGGCAAGGGGGGAACTGACAGCAGTGATTTACAGTATGGCAACTTTGTTTATCTCTCATAAAACAATCTCTGAAAGAAAACAAAGTTTGATGGAGAAAAAGRCCAGATTGGTCCTTTAAACTTCACTGAAGCAGCTTCTGGTCAGCTGCTCCATAGCTCACAGATAGACCATACTAAAATTACTTGTTGACATACCTGGGAGGACACAGCAGAGAACAAGACACCCCAARTGAAGTAAATTTAATTAATTTAGTATTTTATTCTACTCGTGACTTAAAGAAACCACTTGAGATCATTTCTAATACCAGGTTGTGGTCTCCCTTTTTCACAATTTCTGACAGTAAATAAGAATGCACAGTTCCCTTTCCTATCAGTTCTCCTTCCATGTTGGAGAGCTAATTTTGGAATTTCCATTCAATATTTAAGGTAAAGAATGGCCAACCACCCAAGAAAGGCCCAGATCTATTCCTCCCACCCAAGTAAATTTGACACAGGAGAGCTGTTGTCTGATTGTTCCTTACTACCCTAGATCTAGTAGAGTCACTGAAATCTTCAAAATTAATCTTAAAACAAACTCTGATGTGACCAAATTTTGGATGCCTGGATTTAAATATGTCTTAACTAGACTACKATGCATGACCCACATTTTTTGGGTGCAAAGACAAAATGGATTTACCCAGGGCAAAATGGGACTTTTCCTTTCTCAGGAACATTTTTTAATTAATTTCCCATTAAATTTCTGATCAGCCATACCCATTTCCAACAARAAGTGTGGCTATCATTTATCTTTTTCCTACTTATTTTTTACTTAATAACCTTTCTGATCTATGTAATGATTATTTTTCCTCTTTTACTCTAGTCTGAGATAACTATCAAGCCCCCAGCATTTGCTATCAGACACCTTCATTTCCTATCCACTGAGCCTCTTTAATCAGCATACAGTCTGCTCTCAGTGGCAAATTGTAATAATTGCATAATATTCACTGGAAAATACTGAAGTAACTGCAAAAATGCCATTTTATTAATAAAGTGAATAATAGTGGAGGTAGGATATGCTGTATTTGTGTTGAGTAAGCATTTTTGTTGCTCATCCGTGAAAAGAATTGCAAGTGAAACAACAGAGCCTCAATTTTGTACTAGATACGAGTTGGAAATCCTCCTGCCTCCCCATATCAGGCAGTGAATAGAGCACTCTTGGGTGCTGTACTGAAAATATGCATTGAACTTATTAGGCACATTCATTGTGGCTACCAGCCTTCATTTGTCACCAAAAAAGAGATAATGCAGGCCCTGTCAGAGCRTGAAATCTGTGTGAAGAGCACACAGCAGCCACTGCTTGTAGCTGCAAACAGAGAGCAAGTTCTTGGTGTTGTCAGGCTGTACAGAAACAGGGTGTGAGCAGAGCAAACAAACTGCAGTGTGAATGGCACATTCGCTATTATACACCCAACACAGAATAAACTCCTCTATCCCCATTTTTCAGGACAGCTGGAGGATGCCCTGTTGTGGAAACCCAGGGCACAGGGAATATTTCTCTGTCTGCTCTGGGGTGCCCCAATCCCCAGGGGAGCACTGACTTTGACCCTCATCCATGGAGAAAGTTTCCCAGACTTCAAGATAGATTGGAACCCACMAAAGTGGAAATAGTTTATAGAGAGTAGTGTGGGTGTATCACTTGGTGAGAAATTGAGGGTTTGGGATATTTAGTATGTTGTGGATGGAAGCAAGATGGAGGGCACAGGGTGTGGTCCTGGGTTTCTTCTTCATGCTTCTTCTTCCTTCTTCATGGGTTTGGGTGGCATTTTGTAATTGGGCAGAAAAGTCTGCATTGCAGCTCTTTGGGATCAGTTATTGGGTTAAAAGGGAAAATAATYCAGGTGTCAGTTCTTAATTGGATAGTTTAGTCTTAAAAGCCCTTGTACCAAGAGATTGTTGGCCATTTTGTGCCTTGTAATGAAAAGCTGCAGAACTCACAGCAGTGAGRCTGTTTTACTGATAAGAAATAATMAACACCTGAGTCTGAATGTGAATTACTGTCTCAAGTGCCTTCAATCCAGACCCAGAGAAACCCACAACTGGTATCACCACGCCCTATCACTATTGAACTGAGAGAATAAAGACCCAACATTATATATTTTTTTTGCTCTTTTTGTTGATTGTGGTCTCTATGTGCTTTGTTTAGTGCCATAAACAAACACATTTGATGCCTCTACCTGCTTAATTCTTGATTTCATGGCTAATCTTTCTATCATATTTATCTATCAAAACAGAAAAATAATTCAGTTGTGTTACAAGTGTCATGAATGGAAAATGGGATTCCCACTACCCTCACAGTTGCTCAGCTGCTTCTGCTCTATGTGGTTATTGCAGCCACACTCTTGTTGAAAGCAAGGGGCTGGTTTTGTGTAAATGTGATTCAGTGCTGTGAGAGCTCAGTTCCAATGTTAAGCTCAGCAAACCACCCAGGGACATGTTATGCTGTCCTGAGCACTCAGAGATCAGTGCTTTTGTGCAAAGTAGTTACAGACTCTCCTGCACTGGAGAGAAGAAAAAATGCCTCTTTTTAAAAATATTGGTCCCTTGCCCACATTTCTGTACAGATTTCTATATGAGGCATTGATACACAGTATACAGAACCATACAACTTATTTTTTTTCTGGATAGTTTACTGAGTAAACCAAACACCAATCAACAAATATCAAAAAGCACATTTCTGTGTAACTATTCTGTGACTGGWTGGGCTTTTTTTGCTGTTTTGCTTCTTTTTTCCTTAACAAAACAAGGCCTTCCTCCTTTAGCTTTTCTAAGATCAAAGCAGTGGTCATCAAGGACAAAATGTGTCCCTGGGCAAAAAAAAGAAATACAGATTTAGTTGAATCTACCTCTCCTGGATTCTTGGCTTAAGGTAATGGACACACTGGATAGTTTAGGATTATGATTTTAGTGCTTCACTTTTACCACCACTAAAACAACAGCAAGCTTTTTGTGTGGGGTACAATAGCTGAGAGGCCTCAAAACTAATTCCAGAATTCCTCAGGGCAGGGATGCTCCTCRTCCAGCCAGAGGGACCCAGCTCTCCCTACTGAGCACTTGCATTAAATATTGTCTGGCCCTATCCCAAAGCCTGAAATCTTAAACCACTGGCTTTGAGCTTTGATTTCTTGTATTGAGAGAGACACAGAGATGTCTATCTCCACCCCAAGAGTTCACAAGAATTAATATTTACGCAGCATTTCTTAGATACCAAGTGTTGCATGCTGTTRTTTTTGTATTCTTTTGTACTCTGCTCAAAAAAATATTGTATTCTGCAGGCACTGTACAATTGCTAATTCTTTTAATTTATGTCCTTAGAAGATAAGATAGGGTAGAATAGGAGAAAGAACAGGGCCTGCAATTAGTGCAGGCAGAGTGTTTTACTGCGCTTTTTAAACCTCTTAAGTTGCCAATGTAGTTACAGCACTTAATTTTACAATACCCTAATCTCTAATAAAAACATTTAATCTACAGCTTTATTCTCCTTTTGAAAAGACATTTTTTGTGGGGCTCAGAAGCAAAGCGTTTATGTTGTCAAATGGCACATTTAATGGCCAAAAGGCTCAAACATATATAATGCATTAGCTTTCCATAAAAGTCTCCTGACATATGATAGAAGTATTATTTTCATTGCTGGAAAACAGTATTCAGTATTTACTGAATACCATTTATGTTTGTAAATTTTGGATGCTCTACAAAAAAAAATTTTGGAACAAAAACTTTTGGTCAAACGATAGTTTTTAAGACCACTTTTTAATTTTACTCATTACAGCCATTTTGAATTTCAATCCTTTTAAATAGAGCAAAGCCATCTTTTCTGCTTGTGTTTGCAAGACAGGATACAATGCACAAGACACTGTAAAACTAGAACTTTAAGTTACCAAAACAACAGAGAATCAGATTTAAAGTTGTCATTCCACAGAATCACTTATTTTTTCTCTTTCTGACTCTGTTTTTTTTAATCCTTCCTGTTTTCCTCACCTTTTCTCCTATTGCATTATTTTTCTATTTACCTGCTTAAGCACCTTCTTTTCCTTTCCTCTCCCAAAACACACATTGAAATTATTTTATTTAGCCTTAAAAAAAAGTACCATCTCAGTTAATAAAGTGCCAGAGTCTTCCACTCTGGCGCCCTAAAAAGAACCTTATTTCCTGTTCCAGAATAAGACACTTTAATTCATAGTTACTAATTTTTGAGGGCAGCTGGGGACAATATAATATGAAAAAAAAATAAGCTAGACCAAACATTGAGTTTTATTTTTATCTTTTTTTGTTTTTAAATCTTCTATTAAAGTAAATCATGCCCTAAACTGGGCTTGTTTTGTTAATACATCTTCTCAAAATATCTTCATGGATTTGTTGGAGTGTTTTTGTTTTTTTGGAGGTTTTTTTGTGGTACAAAGGATCTGTGCCTGTTCATGGCCTCTTGCCTGGGGCTGCCACATTTCCCACCACCCAGAGCTCAACCTACTCTAAATTTACTCCTTAATATCACATTGGTGATCTGCCCACTCCACTGTTAGCATCACAGGAAAAAAGTGATGACCTTATTGCATGATGGTTGCAGAAGGATGCAAAATGAACCTATTTTAGGTTTATTGCTATAGAGAGCCTGAAAAATCAGTTGAGGAGAGGGGTGAGTCTTTATAATGGCTGTATTCTCCATTAAATATAATCCAGGTCTGAAATGCAAGGAGTTCACCAGCCAAAGATATGATTATTACAGAGTTAATGAGTAGGTGTGATTGCACTGGAACATGCTCTTCCYCCAGTTTTTTCAGGGAAAATTGCCTATTAGAAATCTTTCACCCTTTCAGTGACTGATGCTTCTGCAGTGTTTAATCAGCTTAATATCTGTCCCTACTCCTCCTGGCCCTTGCAATGAATTCAGTCCCAAAGTTTCTCCAGCTGAAAGCAGGACCTATAATTTGCAAAGCACCACCTTACATCCCAATCCAAGTATGAAAGGAGGAGAATATTTCATCCTCATTCAACAGAGCTGTGGCCCAAAATGTGTGGGTCATTTTCTCAAGTCTCTGGTAAAGCAATTATTAAATCACATCTCATACATCTCACTTCAAGAACTCTTAATCACAAGGATTCCTTTGTTGGGGGTTCCTAGTAAATGAGATRAAGATAGGTTTGTAAGGAAATTTTGTGTGATGGCCGAGGAGATCTAGTTGTAGCACTTAAATTCAGGCACTCCTGTTCAGTGTTTGCTGAGGGTAAATCTGCTGTGGTGCCACACTTGAGGATGAGACAGGATGTGGGAAAGGAGGCTCCTTGGCACAGGGAGAAATCCAGGGGACAGGAATGAGAGCAGCCTCTCCAGGGCATGACTCAGACAAATTCAAGTGAATCACAGCTGTGACACTGCACTTTCTTGAAGGCTACATAAAACCATTATTCTGTCCCTAATATAAGGAAAATGCTTGCTAAAAAAAAAAAATCTCAATATTAAGAGACAGTAATTTGTTCTACAAGGCAGACTAATGGTTTGGTAGGGGTCAAAAGTTAAARTAGCAGCAGTACAGTAGAGCACTCTGAGGACTGGGAAATAAAAACAAATATACAAATACATCTGCTTTGATTTGCTAATGATAGCTCTCAGCTAGACTACAGTATTTGAATGCCTGGTAGCCACGGCAAAGTGACAGTAGTTATAAAGCAAATCACAAAGACACAGCTATTTGGAGTGACAATAATTACATAACTGGAAATTATTTACTTTTATGCATTTAAATGGAAACAACTTAAATAGGCCTCAGATTTGGCACAATCTTCAGAAACACAGCCCAGAGCAATAAAAGACAAAATGTAAAAAACAACTGTGCATGARGTAGGAAAACCAGAGAAGACTAAAAAAAAACTCTCTCTATTTACACTTGATAAATTCTGCCCAGATATCTGTTCAGAATGACAGTATTGAAAGATGGTGTGCAGATCCTCTGTGCAAAAYTCATAATGTATCCTTGTGTTGATTAGTTTTATACAATGTGATCATGTTGATTAAATGAGTTTTTTAAATGGTTTTCAAAACAGAAATAATTTTTAATGGTCTTTAATAACATAAATAATGGTTTTCAAAAATAAATAACATAGTAATGTTTTATGCAGCATTAAATACAACATCAATATCTTTTAGCTAAATCTTGTTTTCATATAAGGAATTCAACTTTTTTTCTGTACAAACAAATTGCTGGTTGCTCCCACWCTACTTTCTGCTTTTCTGCCATGAAATTCCATGGACCCAAATTTTTGAGCTCATTATTCTATGGGAGTGAGGAGTGGAAGAAAAGGGAAAAYACAGTTTTTGGCAGCAGGTTTATCTGTATTCTTTCGAACACACTGAATATTAATGCATTTTTAATAGTAACTTGTATTTAGGGCTTACAGAAAGGCATTAGYTTCTAATTTAATATCAATACATGATTTTTTACAAACCACATAAGAATAAAAGTTTTGGAGCCGAACACAACAAAAGAAACGAGCAAATAATTTCGGAAGTGTTTKTAAATCCATATCTTTCATTTATTGTGTTGTCTATGCAGTCCACTTCAGAGTACAAACTTGTGTGCTTAATGCACTGATGTAAAAATAATGGGAGACTAATTTTTAAAAAAATCTCAGYGCATTCTGTGTTAAATTTGGAAGACAGTGGGATTTTATKAGAGTGAACTGTGTTCATCACAAATCAAATTCAAGGACTGACAGGATGCAG
The DNA here is from genome assembly GCA_014549065.1 of Cardinalis cardinalis. Taxonomy (NCBI): domain Eukaryota; kingdom Metazoa; phylum Chordata; class Aves; order Passeriformes; family Cardinalidae; genus Cardinalis; species Cardinalis cardinalis. The sequence goes on from JACDOX010000143.1 coordinate 1,016,285, forward strand.
TATTCTGCAGAGAAGTCAGGTAAGTTCCTCCCCGCACAAATATTAAAGGACAACAAGTGATTTAAAATCAAGATTTAAATAATTCTCCATAAGTACCTTTCAGAACAGATTGAATTGATAGCTATTACCATAACCTTGACACTCAGCTGTTCTGAMAAGGAATGATTTGTGTCATAGCTGAAATTTAAGAACCTCTTTTTCATTTCATTTGCTGTTAKAAGGCTGAAGCTTCTCTCACCTATGAAAAGAGTTAGGACTGCAAAGCTGAATGCAGATTCACCAAACTATAAACAAACCAAGGTAAAACACCAATTCTAGCAAAGYTGTGTGATCACTTTTGATAATTATTGTGGATTTATACCTAGGTAAACTCATACAGAAAACAATCAGAAAAGTGGGGAGCTTGTTTTCCCCGATATATAAGATCCCATTTCCTTATAGAATTTAATAGATTTATGTTTAAAATAGTGTATTAGACAAAAGACTGGATTTTGTTCTTTTTCATGCTGGTGAGATCATTGCAATTAATCTGATCTGCTGTTTGTTATACAGTTGCACAATCTGTCCTTTCACCCTTGCAGCTCAACCTCAAATTAACAACAGCTACTGTTGTTAAAACTTTCATATCATAAATTGATTAGAAACTGTTGTTGGATATAAACTTTGTTATTTTAAACTTTTTGTGGTGTATGAAGACAGGTCTACATGAATTTTGACAAACAATGAGTGCTGTGCAGGAATGGTAGCTGATTGAGAATGGTTTTAATAGAGAATTTGTGGTTATTTGATTGCAAGAATACACAGCACTGTGAAATAACTGAGGGTCTTACAAGGCACAAAAAAAAATATTGTCTTTAGAAAAACCCCAAACTATATTGGCAAGAGAATAGAATATTTCAGTGAGCATATGCATTAAGCAGGTAACTACTGCCAATTATTTTCTAACAAATTTGAGGCAAACTATTCAGCACACCAGCTTTTTTTGCCAGCCACCTTCAAAAAAAGAATCAGATTATCTAATTTTAGGCATCAATTTCACTGTGCTTTGCTGCTCTATCAACTACTTACACCCAGAATAATTCTGCACAGAATAGCATAGCAGAATTGTTCAGGATACATACAATGTGTCTGCCCACACATCTGTGTTTGCAAATTGGCTTGTCAGCACTCTTCAATCCCAAGTCAGGCCCAGTTATACCTATTACAAAACCCATAACATTTGTTTCACAGTTCCTGATATAGCACTGTCTATCCAAAGACAATTTTCAGTATATTTATAGTAATTTCATCAGTGAAGTATTACTAGCAGCCCTAAAGTAACCATAATGTTCCACATCCCATCTCATCCACCAGATTAACTTTCTGAGATACAAAGAAAATTAATGTATCACTGTAAGTTTAGTTCCAGGAAAATAGTTCATATGGCAGCTCTTTAAAAARTGTAATGTATTTCTGTATAAAGTTGGTGAGATAACAAGGAAAAACAATAGCTTTTCATTCCTCAATGTTATTTTGAGATTGTGAGAGAACAATCAGATACATCTTCATCTATGTAAAAGTTTCAAAAGCAGAACAAAATAGGTTGAAATAGGAAATATTAAAAAGTGTGTTACCTTTAATACCCTGTCATACAGCTATTYACCTTTCTACCAAAACCATTCCTGTCTACAGCCAATTTTTGAGATGGTTTTAGGAACAGAAGCCTGAACCCTGCAGAAGAGTTCTCTATCAATCTGATCACAGCACAGTTTCTGTCAAGGACAGCAGAACTTGTTTTAAAAAAATCAATTTAATAAAGTAACTTGCTTCATTTGGAGGGGTGGACAGAGCAGAATTGGAGAAAAGCTATTGGGGTGTGGGAGGCCCTGTCAGAAGGGTTCCAGCAAAGCAGCTGTTGGATGTTGGGCTGTTTGCGGTTTTTTGATGAATGTTTGTCCGAATGCAAATGATGTCTGAGAACATTTTGGGTTGTTCATGTTCTTCCTCCTGCCTGGGGAAATCAGCCAGCAGGGCATTCCTGTACTCTCTGTTTTGGAAGTCTAGGGCACTTCTGCTTGTGGCAAAAGGGAGCAGATAGACAATTTYTGATGTAAAACTGACTGAATAATACGGTTAATTATAATTTTTAGGATAATGACCTATAAATCAGGTGCGTGAAAGAGTGAATGCAGTACAGTGATTGCATCTAGTACAGTGTAATGTGTTATGGGACAAGGGCTGATGATACAAGAGAATCAATGCCATATTTCTTTGGAAAACTGAGAGATACTCATATTAAATAAATATGAGATKCCATAAAGAAATTAGAGAAGACAATCAATTTACTGGGATACATCTGGAGTGAGTCAGAAAGGCACAGAAAAGAGAAGTAGAATGCTTTTAAGATGTCTGAGTTCAACATAAGCATGATTTATGTTAGAATAAAATGGAGATAGCTTCTCTCAAGTAGAAATAATCCTTCTGATCAGATGAGTTATGATAAGGGAAACAGAGCATGTTTATCAACAAGTGAGTTCTTGATGACTAATCATGACAAACAAGACTTCAAACATGTAAATACATCACTACACTGCAACACCTCTGGGGATCTCTCAAAAAAGACAGGAAGAAAGGAAAAGTCTTCAAGAAAAAACAAATGTGAACAAATAATTGCTRGGTTGTAAATTCTCAAAAGGGTTTATTCATATAACTAATTTCGGTTTTCAATTAACTTGATTTTGGATTTCCTCTGTATTTAGATCTTGGAGTGCAACTGCATTTTGAATTATTGTTGGTGAGCGAAGATCCTCAAACTAAATCTACTTTGATTCACAGCACAGAGGTGCTGTAAAAGGGGAAGGGAAGACAAAAACAAGATTAAGGTTCTGCTTCAACCTTCTGTTCAGTGTTCAGAACAACATGATGACACTGGCCTTATGAATAGYGGAGACCCATTCACCACTTTGACTGCAGTGCTAGAAAAAATGCTCTGCATGGGAACACCTGGGAACTGACAAATTGAAAAGTTGATGAAAGACATTCATACATTTTATATGGCCTTTGGTAACATTAAGGACAGGAAATATATTATTCTTGTTATTATTTGATACGTGGCTGTCCATAATAAGTGAGCATACAACATTTTGAAGGCYATAGTTCCAAAGATTTGGCAACTGGCTGAAATTTAGTGACAAAGGATTGACTTCTGGGATATCATCTCTCAGAAGATTACATTTCTTCCCCCATAAAAATGAACATGTTTAGGATCTTTTCAGCCTTTAGTTTAAAATAAYGATTTAATTATTCATGTCATGTTAAAGATGAAAATACCTGTTTMCTAGGTATCAGTAAGCAGAAAAAATTGAGATGATTTTCTGGATATCTAAGGATTTTCTCACCCCTTCCTGTAAAGTAAGCCAAATTACAATATTCTACCCCATAGGAAAATAAGAATTAATCATGTCAGCCAACTTCTTAGAAACATTTGTCTGGTATTTTAGAGGAAGGTGGCTTTCTGTGTGCCAGAACAAACAGAAGCAGAAGCAATTCTTAATTGCACATGAGGAGTTGAAATAAAGGCCACAGGTTTCCAGTTTGTGAAGGCAAYCAATGATTAGAGTAATTGCTTTTAGCATACTCCTGCCTTAAGAGTTCTGAGCCTTGATTACTGCTGGCCTTTCCCCAAACACTAGTGGGGACTTTTCAGCTGTAGCCCCTGTAGATAACCAAATCACATGGATAGGTTTTGTGAGCACTCACTGCTCCTTGTTTGCTTTCTGGGCAGAGAAACAGCAGCAGAAAGCAATGGTGAGGTCAGAGTTCATTCATTTTCCTCCCCCTTAGGAGCTGGCAAAGCAGGAGAGGTGAGCCAGGGTGTGCATGTCCAGCTTGCTGATCAGTTTAGAGAGACTCACACACCCATACAGAGTGGCTGCACCCCAGMTTTCTTTGGGATAACTACTCAAGTTTCTTTGTGATAAAGTCTCAAGTTGCAGCYAGGGGAATATAGGTTGGGTATTAGGAGAAAGTTTTTCACAGAARGAGTGATAAAGTTCTGRAATGGCTGCTTGGGGAGGTGGTGGAGTCCCCATCCCTGGGTGTGTTTAACAAAGMCTGGATGTGGCACTGGGYGCCAGGGTTTAGTTGAGGTGTTGGGGCTGGGTTGGACTCRATTATCACTGCTGGGGTCACCAGTTATCACCAAGGGGGTATTAGGGGCACACAAAGGTGATACAGAGACTCCCTTGTTGTCATATATAATGCAAAAATTCCATTGTCATTACATTGCAAAGGTTCCATATTGCTAGAGTTTCATACCTCCTTGATGTTTCTTGTAGGTAGCTCCTCCARACACCAACTCTTCCTTGTCCTCACTGTAGCCAGCTGACTCCAGGTCTCACAACCAATCCACTCTTTTATAACACTCTTCTTCTTATTGGCTACAGCTGTGGCTTGKTAACATCARGCCTGCTCCTAATCCTTAATGACTGGCTCAGCTGCAACTCTCTATAGAGTAAGATTACTTTCTATGCTACCTTTATATACTTATGTTCTATCCCCCTACACTCAGAAGGCATGAAAAGCACTTTATTATTAGAAATACACATTGCTCTTATCAAAACACTGGTGGACCTAAGACCTGATTGGCCTYTAGGAATCTTTTCTYGCACCATTGGTGAACAATGAATAACTCACTCTGGAGAATCATATCGATAAACAACAGTTACAGAAAGAGAGATAATAATTGTTTTAATTCTTTCTCTGAACTTTCTCACAGCTTCCCAGGAAAATCCTGGGACAGCTATGTCTCTCTCTGTTCAGAGGATATGTGAATACCACACTCAATGTTCTTGAAGGTCTCTTCCAACTCAGTCATTCTGTGAATTCTGTGMACTTTTGTCCCCAGTGCTCTTCTGTGTAAAGAGTGAAGCTTCATCTCTAGTTCCTTCCCTCCATGCCCCTAAATGGATGTMTTTGGAAGCATAGCAAGGCACACAGTGGGGATAAAATTTGTTTTACTTAACTCACCTCTTTAAAAGAGAAGAGGTAACGTACTGCTTCTCTGCTCTAGTACATGACCTAACAATCTGTGAAGTTTATATGTGGTATTTAACACTGTGTAATATAGATGGTTCAGTCTTTACAAGTTTTAGGTTTTGATCTCTAGAGGGAATATAGATTTTCCTGGTTTAGCCAAAGCAGCAGTCAGTACAGCMGAAGATTCCTCTGTGTGGTTAGGCCACAATCCTGTGTGACCTAATACAGACCCCACTAATACAGTGGAGATCTGCAGCAACATTTAGGGATTTCTGTGATAAGACACTAGTGCAACAGCAAGGTTATACACTACAGAATTTGCCTTTAAGGAATCTAGATTTTCAGGGAAACTCATCAGAATTTCTACATCTTTTGTAATAGATCTTTTTGAAGAAGGAACAGGATATGCAGCAATAGCAAAGTCTTTTGGCTTAAATGAGAACAAAATTGGTTTCCTGAAACATATTTCATCTTCTTGAGAATGGAAACCAACATCCAGTACACCTTTTAAAAGCTGAAAGGGTGTACTGCTGAAAGCCTAGTGGTTTTAGTGCATTTCTTTTCTATCCGCAGTATTCCATTTAATTACTGGCAGAAATGAAAATTTGCAGTGACCATTCAAGTACAGAAAAACATAACATAAACAGTCAAATATAGTGAATTGGGATGGATAGTCTGCTGATGAAGTCAGGGATGCTAAGTTGTGCTTTTCTGTTATGCTGTACAGCAATAGCATTCTCTTTCATCTATTTTAAAAATGGCCCACTTCGAAATGAAGTTATTTTGTCTTTTTCTTAACATGTCAAAAAGAAGACAAAGTGTAAACTGTATCCCAAATTTATCAAAGGGAATGAAACAAGGTAATGAAGAAAGAGAACATTTGTTCAAACCAAGCTAACCAACACACCAGCCAAGCAAGCAGAAAATAACTAATGTAGGATTGAGCAGGTAAAGAGTGTATCAGCAAGTAGAAATACATAGAGGTGAATGTCTCACTGCTTTGCTTTCCATGTATTTTTCTTTGAATAGAACATTTAGACACAATTTTTAAAGAACAAACGAATCAAAACAAGAATTCTAAAACCTTGAACATCAATATTTCTTTATGCATAAGAGTGGATCATTTAGAGGCAGAATGCAATGTCTATCACTTTGATAAACCAAGGAAAAAGTCATAGCAAACTGATATATGGAGGTAGTATTGATATATGGAAATATCCATAAGATAGRAGGTTATAGTGAATAGGAGGTTATTATGAATTGAATTTCAGAATTATATGGAATCAGCAGAATAAATTCAAAGCTGAACCATAGCAAAATGCAGAGTACTATTCAGGAGCTATGGGCAAGTCTGCTGCTACAAAATCCATTTTCTTCCAGTCCTTTTCCATCTCCCCTTTTTTTTAACTTCTGCTCTCAAGTCATCCCTCTTTTAYCCTTCATAAGCTTTCTACCCCTGTGCCTTGTAATTCACTTAATTCCTGCTTCTCTAGGCTGTGCAGCTTGCTACCAGAGGAGCACTAAAAACAACGGAAAGATTTTCTGCCTGCTCAGTGTCATGTAGATGCAATTTCAAGGGAGATTCTTCCTAAAGCTGGAAACAACCTGCTCAGTATTGATTGAAGACCTCTCTGTCCAGCACTTGTGGGACTGTGCCTCCAGCACTGTGACCATGAAGTGCTCCACTATTAACTCAACCTCATCTGGGCAGGCTTCGTTCCTCTCCCACCTAAGACTGAGTTGTGACTTGGAGCAGTTTTATTTCCCTCATGGGTGGAAACTGATTCTTCTGATGCTCTTTGTCCTTGCTCAAGAAGCCAAATTGTGTTGGCTGCTCTGTGTGTTTAATTGCAGGTGTTCCTGTATCATTGCAGTAATTCTTTAGGATGGGGCTCCCCATAGGATGGATGCAGGCTGCAGGAATGTAGCGGTACAAGTGCAGTTTCTTCTCAGGAATTTATCACAATATGCAATACTATTTTATGCAGGATAAACATGTCTTTAATAAATATTCATATACCATTTGTCTAGGTTTCTACATGGCAATTGTCATAGTTACAAAACTCATTTTATCCACAAGCCTTTACTCAGTCTGAAAGCTTTTAGCAACAGATATTCACTCTCAGTGACATTTCACTTTGTTTGACGCAATTGAGGCATTTAAATATTCTTTTAATACAAATAACAATATTTTAATCAACTATTATTTTTAAAGCTATCCTGATGTGTATAAATACTGTCTTTGTATAAACAGATTAAGTATGAGAGCAGAATAGATTTAATGTGGAATAAATTTTTATCATGAGCAATAGTAAGTTTATATGTAGGAACTCCACTTGTAGAGATATTTAAAGTAATCTGTAATCAAATTGTTTTGCATCCAATTTTTTAAGTGATCAGATAGAATTTTCCAAGGCTGTTATACTGAAAAACACAGTATTTGCTGTATCTTAAAAAGTCTGCAGATACCAAAGAGTGCTGCATATAAACCTTCAATGTTCTATAATTATATTAGATACAGTAGCTAAGTCACTATTTTAAACTGCATATTTGTAAATCTGTTTGGCAACCAGGGAAAAAGTTTAGCTGTCAACCATTTATTATATTATTTTCTTTCAAAGGAAAACTTTTATTATGCTGAAATATGTWGCATAGCACTGAGGTTCATCTTGCTTAGACATATTTATTTTTCAATAATTCCTCAAATATGACTTTCACTACAACCTTGTTTCTTGTGAGGATTACCTGGAATCTCCATAGACAGAATCTTCAGTGATACGGTATTAAACATTGAATAAGTGACTGCAACTTGCATCCTGTATGTGAATTAGAGCTTAGCCCTTTTATGATTTTTAGCTCTCCTAATTTTATTGGCTCTGTTTCATCTCAAAGTGTATATATGTGCACATACATATGTTTTATAATATCTATATATATACATACACACATAAAATTTATATTTTAAATTTATCTACAGGCTTTTTTCTTYCCATAAAATATGTTTAGCAGGTCTGTCCTGTCCTAAATAGGGCATTTCATGGCCACAACACGTTTGCAGTGACCCTGGAGGTAGCAATGTCAGTTATACTGTGCAGCCCAGCTGGGGATTCTCTCTGAGATCCAGCATGAATTCCAAAATCAGCTGAGCTGCAGTAGCTCTGTAGTGCATGGAATCTCATCAGCCTGGGTTTTAGCTCTTCAGGCAGAGCAGGAATGAATCTGGTTCAAGAACTAGGCTGATCAGGGCTTGGGTATCCCAGTACCAAGATCAATTGTGCAAAGATTTTAGAAGGATTTCATACCAAACAAATGGARGTTCATACTTGGCTATCCAAAATCCTTATTTCAACAGTCTGATAGAAATAGATCAGCCCTGCATTTATTGTATTCTGTGTCTGTTTTTCAGAAATAGGCACTACTCGAAGAACAAACACTATTCCCTCCACTCCCACCACCAGCACACTTAGATTTTTTACTTCCTCCTTCCATTTCTTTTATTTTCTGATGTGGCTACTCACATTCACCAGGCTACTTGCCAAGCTCTCTTTCCTTTCAGTGTGTTGGTGGAAAACAGGATCTTAATCCTTTCCACCAGACACATCAAAGGAGAGTTCTGCTGTTGGGTGTGAARGGGAGCACCCAGAGCTTGCTTTAGAGGGAGGAAGGAGGGGTTGCTCAGAGCTCTGCTGGTGGGTGAACCACTAAATTGAGCTTGCAGCTCAGTTGATGTGTGTYTGGGGAGAGAGGGGGATCAAGTCCAACTTCCCAAGGGAAAAGTGCAATCTCCTATTTCATGCCCCATTCCCTGACATCAAAACAAGTCATTCTCCTTACCAGACTGAGCAAAGAGATMATCCAGCCTTTAGCCTATGCTCCTGAGAAAGAACCTCTGAGCTGCTCAGTGTTACAGCAGCATGGAAGCTGACTCCTGACCTACATGGCCCAAAGTCAGGAGGGTAATTCAGGCTGCATTTGAATTTTCTTCAGGCATCAAAAKGCAGAATGGGAGCAGGAAAAACTGAATTGAGCTCTCCTGTAAAGTCATATATTGGCAGTCAGGATTGCACAGCTGAGTAAAGAGAGAAATAGCAGAAGGAAAAAAAGAAGCAAACATGCTGAGCAATATATTTTGGCTTTTGAATTGTTTTCCTGCTTCTGGATGAGGCAAATAATGCACCCAAGAAAGCACTTCTGGCACTGTTGATATGAGACTACAGATCTGCATGGAATACTTGAAAATGCATAAATTCTTCACTAATTACATCTTAAACAAACATTTAATATAATTTCAGATTTCACCACATCATACTAATGAGCTACAAACAACTGTCCTTTGACCCAGAGCTTATAGCCCCTGGCAATTTCCTTTCTGCTTAGCACATCATGAAGTCTTTAGATGGCAATTTTACAATATGACATGGTTAATAATTTGGTCTTTTAGAAGCAAATGAAATAGAGAATATTCTTCCAGGGAATTGAAATTATCAGGATTATGCTGCCTATGAGGAGCTTAATGAAACAGGAAGAGAAGCATCAAAGTCACTTTTGACTGCAGAATTTCATGATAAATATATTGAGTTCTTTTCATTTCTGCTTCAACTTTTTGCTTATAAAAATATTGTGCCAATATCAGTAAGAATTAGACATTGGAATTACCTACTCTGTTGCAGGGGTAAATTTGCAAATGCTTTCACCTCTTCTAGTCTGGTCCCATGTGTTCAGAGAATTGACAGAAATTCCCTTTATATAGGAAATTCTTATAATAAATCTTGCTTTAAAAAGAAGTACTGGACAACCTCAAATTCTAAACTAAAGATCTATGGCAAGCGAAAATCCAAGGTTTTTTCCCACCTTAATTCTGCACCTAATTTCTAATGAAGCGCTGTGAGCTTCATGTATTTACTTTCCCACTACAGAATGATCAATCACCTCACAGAAATTAAACAGAATTTCACTCTACTGGATCCACAAAAGCAGTATGGAAAGTTTTTAAAAATTTGGTTTTATATCATCCTGGTGCAAAAGAAGTGAACAGAATAGAACTCTCCAGCTACCTTCAAGCTGTGTCAGGAATGATACTAATCTTGCTCCTTTTATGCCCACAAATTGCTCCTTTTGTAGAACACATGAGCATTTTCTTACAGTGGAAAACTGAGTTGAACCACACAGCTGAACCTCCTCAAATTCAGAAGACACTGAACACTCCTGCTCAAAGCTTACGTGGACAGGGTTCTCCACTTGACTGTTGTGTTTTTGACTAAAACAAGAATAAATGCTTAGCATTTAATTTACTAAAGCTTCTTGCCTTTTAAGAACATTTCTGGATCTAGTAGTATTCATTTAAAGAAAATAAATCAACATATATTATATTTAAGGCAAAAAATTGCAGCAGAATCATGTAAATTAAGGTATAAAATAAATTTGAGCAAAGGACTGGAAATTGGGCTGTAGAAAATGTCTTCAGGCAGGTCTAAAGTTCACAGTCAAAAGAAGGGAACCTTTCTGTTTTTGCCTGCTTAACCAACTGTAGCATCATGGTAGCTATAACATACTACTCCTCCCAGTGGAAATAGTCACATGATTATAATTAATCAGACAATTAAGTACTTTGTTGAACTGGGACTTAAACAGAGGAGCCAGAAAAGAGCTGAAGGCAAAATAGAGCCTATGCATTTTAATCTTCTCTTTCTCCCCATGAATACTTCATGGGAAATAACAGGTTGTTTTGAAAGAACCTAAATTTTTAAGTTTGTCCCATAATCTGTATCACACATTTGGCAGCCTATGTAACTTTGATAACAGAAAATAAATTATTGCACACCAAATACCAAAATGTTAATTATGCTTTTCATTGGCATCAGATAAATCCATATTTTGTAATGGATTTAGGCATATSGAACTACAGCCCAGGGGCTGAAACAACAGCTTGGTTCTTGCAGGGTTTACAGATCATAGAAAGCATGTTGTCAATGTGTCTTTAAAATGACCTTTTGATGGAAAGAGAAGGAATAAACTATAGCTGCTCAGTGAATACTTACAGCACTGGATGATAATTACTAAAGGARCTGGTCTGAGCAAGAATATATTAGCAGATAATGTTAATTATTGAAGAAAGAACAACAGAATAAATTTGCATCTAGATGTTAAAATGGAAAGCAATGGTACTGAATCTATGTAATACAGTACCTGAAGCAATCACATTCATTTTATGGACTTGAAAAACTGATGAACAAGAAGGTGACTTCTTACTGCAGATGTGCTTCAGGCATTGCTTCATTAACAATACAAGAATGAATAATAAATACTTCAAATAAGCTGTGCTTCTCATATCTGTCTCTAATGACTATGTAATTAAAGTAAGTTGAAAATGGGAAGCCTTGTGTGAAATATCGTTCTTAAATAAAATTAATATCTTCAGCGAACTGGAAATTCTTTTTTTCTCAAAAATAATCACAGGGATTTGTAAAAGATATTTACTAATGAACTTGTAAGCATTGGAAACAAAAACACACTTTTTCTCATCTGTTGAATGCTATAAAACAAGAAAGACAGCATAAGGGAACTTGATGGCTTGGAACATGCCTGGTTCTAAAGGGAAGTTATCTATGGTGCTTCAAGATCAATGGAGTCAATGGTACAGAAAGGACAACACAGCTGTTCAAGGCATATTTTCCAATTTTCCATCCAACACAAAATGTAAGGTGTTTTTCCACCTGTGTGAGCCTGATTCCTGAGTGTTGAGCTTGTTCTTAACAATATCTTCCATGTAGGGTAAAAAACCCCAGAACTCCACAACCATCCTCCCTGCCCCCAATAATTTGTTCATCTTCCCTTTGTTTATCTTGTTTCAGAAACAAAGTGTTTCTAGCTGAAACCAAAGACATTTATTGAAACCTACTTTTTTTTGTTTGTTTTTCACTGAAACCAGTCTCTAGGAGGTTTAGCTGTCAATTCCCCACTCGAAGAGAGGAGGCTTATAGGGTATTTATTTTTCTTAATCTCTAGAGGAACTTGGACTCTTTCAGTCATAGAATTCCCATAGTGGGATAAATTTCCCAGTATGCTGTCCCAACCTCCTGTCTCAGCTGAACCCCAAATTAAACATTCCTTTCCAAGGAAAGAAATGTGAGTTGATGGGCAAAGAATGAGCCATMTGAAATGGGAATTTCACCACGTGCCCAGGCAGAATGACTGGAGGATTAATGGCAGAAGGGGCCACAGTGAAAATCTCCAGCCATGAACATGAGTGACTGTGAGCACCAWCTCATGTTTTCATCTCAGTTGAATGTGTAGGATTTAGTATGGCCTGATCTATGCATTTGGTTTAAAGTCTAGCTCCTCAGTGGGCAGGCTGTGTCTCAGAAGTCAGATAACAGTAAAATTACATGAGCAGCACAATACTCCATGTTTTGTCTTCCTCAGGCTTCTGAACTTCATGTGTTTAAGAATAAACAAACTGTGTTTTAGAAAAAGCAATGAATAAGTGAGTAGCAAAGACTTTTGATCCTTTGCTTTCTGCCAGTGAAGATGAGCGCACCTAAATAGCTCTAGGCTTGCCMGGGGCTGGTACACTGATCTGAGATCTGTGTAGGTAGACCTTTGCAGGAAAGAGAGCTGTTGTACATGAGAGCACAGCAGTGTGGTTGAGGATGTAGGTTTGTAATTCTAAATTTCAACCAGGATAGGAAAGTTCTTGTTTCTTGATGCTTTTTCATTTTGTGAARGAAGCTTACATCAACTATCTGAGAATTTCATTTGGGATCATGGCTGCCTTGCACACGTGTCTCATATAATTATCTTAATCTCTACCTTAGTTTTTAAAAGTCAACCATTGTTGTCTCTAATCTAACCTGGACACTGGCCTTCCATTCCCCTGAGACTGGGTCTCATCTCCAGTTCTGGGGACATACAGAGGGACAGCCCCTAGACAGGTCTCATCTGCAATCTCTGTCACTATCAGCAGACTTTATTAGCAGTCCAGGATGCTAAAAAAAAAATCAGGATATTAATTTATTAATCACAGGAATTAATTTAAGGATGTGTAGTAGTTCCTTTTTCCATTCAAGGATAATTGACTACATTAATGATCTAATATGGCATGGGTAATTTGTTCTAAATATTATTATTTATCATTATTATTATCACTACTAGTAGTAGTATTAGTATTATTAATATCTCTTATTCCCTCAGTTTTATATTGTGACAATTTATTATTATTATTATTATTATTATTATTATTATTATTATTATTATTGTCTCTTATTCCCTCAGTTTTGTATGGCAGCAATTCCAAAGCCTTTCATAACAAACATACAAACATACAAACAAAGTTTTGTAACTTTGGAGAATCCCAGGATACTATGCTTGGAATGGCTCAAAATAGTTATTTTTTGAAACAGTGACTCTTTGAAACCRTTCCACATTTTTTATAACTCTGAAGCTTTCATTAGAAAGAACTATAAAATCCACTATTTGGGCAAGAATGGCATACTGACATACAGACTTAGAAAATATCTTGCACTTGGCATGTGCTAAATGTGCTTTTTCAGATTTATTGCAACATTTTAAACCATTCTTACTGTAGAAGGGAAAATAATCCTTGAATTTAGTCCTACTATAGCTGCAGCATTAATGTATTKCTTGTTTGAGCTCAGTGACAGAGAGACACTTGACAGAAGGTTCTTTGGATTTCCTTCATTTTTATTTCCTCTGYTTTAAAATCATATTTTCTTTTCTTTCCCACAGTTTGGAATGAATGGGGAGTAAGACACACAGTGGAGATTTTAGGACAGACTACAAGCTGGAAGACATAGAAGCAAGGTGTTTTGTTTTACGAAAATTGTCTTTTCCATTCCACAAATGAAGCAAAGAAAGAATTTTTGGAAAATGTAAAGAGGAAAACATGAATTTCTTCCAATGACTAGGAATATTGACAGAATTGCTTTCTGCCAACAGATAACTGGAGTCTTTATTGCCTGTTATAGATTTATCTATCTATTCTGAAACAAAAAATAAATTAGCTTTTAATTACACACATATATTTGAAAATGAAATCATTACACTTGTTTCACTGGTTTTRTTTTGATAGGTTTCCCACCTGCTGTAGTGCTAGAAAAAACATGAATCAAACTTTATAATGTGAACATTAAATATTCAGTCCAAATAGCGTCTTCTCATTTTAATGCAGCTGTAAGCTGGCAATGAAGTCCAAGCTAAACTCTAACGTTACTGGCATAGTAAAAATGATAATTTTCTTTACAGCAACAATTAATGACAGATCCAAAATTATTATCAGAAATAAAAAATTTGAGCCAATTTGGCTCAGGTATGTTTGAACCAACTTGGTAATTCCAATGAGTCTGCAAGCCTGAAAATGGAGGAGCAGAGTTTTAACAAAATTCCTGGTTTATTTTGAGAGAAAATGACATCTCTGTGGAAAGCTGTTCTGAACTTCTGGAGTAGGTGATCTTCTCCTTGTGACAGAGGACCATGGCTGCTCAGGAGCAACCCAAGATAAGAAGAACCAAAGATGCCTGATGATAATGTTTTTTTGCAGGCACAAAGCAAGTCTTTACCAGCAGATTGTTATGATTATAAATAGGAYAGAGCTTCAATTCCAGGTGTGCTGTACTCCTGACTGCAGTGGAAAACTGCTGCCTGATACAGCTGGACAACTTGAATTTTTGGGGTTTTTTGTAGATATAAATATACATATATTATATGTGCCAATCTTTCATTTCTTTAGTTAAAATACAGAGAACTGGAGAAAAAAAAAGGGGGATTCACAAGGAGCTATAAGAATGTGAATGGTTTTCAAAGCATTAGAGAGAAAAGGAGGCTATTTTAGGAATAAAGATAATGAAAGCTGGCATGTATTCCCTATGCAACAACAAAAAATCATTYATAGACAAAAAAGCAAGCAGTTGCAACTACGTCTCAAAGACATTCAGAGCCACAAAATTGTATAAATAAAAGTTCACTGAAGTTTTCCATGGGGTTGTACACCTCCAGTTTCTTCTCATAATGTTTATTTTTCCCCAAGTTTCCACTTTCCAAAAGAATTTTGAAAAAATAAAAAATCCAYGCCCATTCTGGAGAATATAGAGGGAAAGTTGACAAAGCCTGTTTTGTAATTACCTTTTTCAGATTAATTTCATAAACTTKCAAAAAATGAGTGAGCATTTTCAGTCAGATCAGAACATTTATTCTGCTGAAATTTCATCCTTCTCAGCAGCTTTTGTTGCAGATTCTGGTTTCACGGATTCCCTCTTTTACAGAGGAAGGAAATTGAAAGAAAATGAAAAGTTCATAAAGGTAGACTGATAGACTGATACTGCAATATTAAATGCTTTTTATTATTGCACTCCTTGCTACCGTTTTGTCATATAGAAACAGCATTTTAAAGTAGAGAGAATATAATTCTACAGAACCAAAAAGTGCATTGCAAAATGCCATATATTTGCATCTCATAAGGGATTGATCTAGTAGAATAAATATTGAAACTGAAAGTTGTTTAACTGTTTTGTCTTTTTCATTGTTCTTTATTATTCCCTCTTGTTTGTTCATGTTTAATATTTGTGAAAAAAGTGGGTTTTTTCCAGTCTAGAATTTCTAGTGTTATATCTGTGTCTGTTAGCACTTAAATCTATGCCCAAAATTTCTTCTTTTTTTTGGTATTGCAGATATAAACTACACTCCCAATAGGCCATCTTCATTATAGGAGCCCTGGGTTGCATAACATTTTTAATAAAATTACTTTTACTTCCAATAAAGAAATAATCACATATTCAACCAAATTCCATGTAAAGACAGCTGCCTGCTCATTGAATGGTGTCCAGCAGCAGCACAGGCACTGAAGGATTGGTGGATTGGTGTTGGATGGATCTCAGCAGCAGCTGTGGGGTGAAAAGAGAATGACCCATAGGTAATGCAGCTCTGAAGAACCAAGGGAGCACAGAAAATGCTCTCTGTGCTCCATCTTTCTCCCTATTCAACATTGGTTTATCTGGGAAATTAATTATCATATCCAGATACACAGAGAAAGGAACCTCCAAAATCAGAGGGCAGTAAGTATGCAAAATCTTTATTTTCCGTCAAAAGAGTAACCTGAAGATGCCCATTTTTGCACAATGTTTTTCTCCTTGAAACCATAACAAGGAGTAGTTCTTGATGACATTTCAAAACCAAGACAATGAAAACAGCCATGGCCAGTCAGCAGTGAATCTCTAAAGCCACAAATGAGTATTTATTTTTACAGATGAGTATTTACTAAAGGGTGTGTTCAAGCCATGTAGCGCTGCAATTCCCACCAGCTGTGATGAACAGCAGCAAAATCTTATGCTTACGTTAAAAATATCTAATATTTGTCAGAATAATTCTTAAATGTTCACATTTCTTTTTCCAAGTGTAATGTCTACAGTAGTGCTTGAAATTAAACTTTGTTTCTGTTGAAACTCTAATTAAAAGTTATGTTTACAGAAAACAGCAAGGATGATAGRCATTTGTAATAATTTATGATAAATGTTACAAAATAATCACTGTCACAGTTTGAAAGTAAACCAAAATTACATTCCTTTTGCCTTTGTAATAAATACTGGGAGAGAGGGAGTAGCATTACTTTATTCTTTAATGCTGCCACGCCCAGCCTACATCCCTGGGCAGACCTGAAATATCTTCTGCACTAGGTATAAGAAATTTATTCCTCCAGTGTCCTGATCTTCATTTTGTGCATGTACCTGTACAAGGGATTCAGAGATAAATGCACAAGCAAAGCCTGAAGGCTGAATTTACAGGGTTCTGTAGCAATGAAAGAAATCTAGATATTATGTCCCAATCTTATCTACCTTACCAACTTCCTTAAAGTCAATGTTTCATTCGGTGTGATGCTACATAGGTGAATACAATTTTGGTTAAAATTACAAATGAAAGTAAGAATTTGCTAACTATCTCACCTGTGGCATTGTGCTGCTTTRACTTTTTGACTGTTACTGGTAAAGCACTTGAAAAGTACATGAAGAAAGTGAAAAAAACCCCAACAGATTATTTCCAGTCACAGCAGACCTGAGTTATTTTTGAAGTGGTGATTGACTGATGGAAGTCTCTGTACTCTCCTGAATGATCCAGAAATAAATTAATTAAACAACTCCATTTTGTCTTTCCTCCCTGCTTTTTATTTAGGCCATCATATCAAAGATAGTATTTCAGCAAGCATTGAAGCACTGCAGCATTGGAGACCTTGATGTTCAGATGCTGATCATTCCATAGTTTATTCCAGTCCATAAAAGTGTGAGTAACAGGGAATTCCTTGACAGATTTTTCCCTCATATATCCTCTGACAAAACCTGAATGTTTTCCAGAATGCCAATACAAAACTTGTTGTCCTCAGCTTTCACAAGTTTCATAAAACCTGTGGCAAACTGCCTTTGGTCTGTCACATTTAGAGTCTCACTCAGGCTTGCTGACAGCTACATGGAAGCTGGCAACTTTGAAGCAGATTGCTTGGAGAAGAATCTGTGTGAAATGAGTGGAAAATGGGAAATGGGAAATGGAGTAAGGGCAGAAGTCCAGCCTGATTTCCAAAGGCTGTCCCAGTGATTTGAAGGCTGATGTTGGTGTGCCTCAAAGCATGAGGCACATGAGAGCCATGAGAGSAACTTCCKCAAAATCCTCTTGCCAGAAGGACAGCATGGACAGCTGCTCTTGACCGGGCTAGTTTTGAGGACACAGCATTTCCCTGCAGGGAACTGGGAGCTTGGATGGCTTTCCAGCACTTTGGGATGGCCTTGCAGCCCTYTGGGGTGGCCTTCCAGACCTTTGGGATGGCTTTCCAGCCCTATGGGATGGCCTCCCAGCCATTTGGGGTGGCCTCAGAGCCCTTTGGAGTGGCTTCACAGCCATTTTACATGGCCTTCCAGCACTTTGGGGTGGCCTTGCAGCCCTTTCAACCCTTTGGTGTGGCCTTCCAGACCTTTGGGGTGGCCTTCCAGCCCTTTCGGGCTGTTCACCGTTCACCAGCATCCACCATCACACTCTGCGATGGAGCCAGCTGGTTCCCTGAGGCCCAAAGAAGGGATTTCCCCTATGCTGCAGTGTGTTGGTAGCACAGTGCTCCTGTTTTTTGGGGGAAGATGTTGTCACCTTGTGCCAGACCAGAGAGACCTCAGACAAGCTGGCCAAAATCCCCAGCAGGACGTTGGCACCGCTGGCTGCAAAGGCCTACTCGGCCTCACGCAGCTCCCACCTTGGCCCACGCCGGCGTGTGGGATATCCTGAGGGCGGGAGACGGCCGATGAGGGCAGGGMCTGGGAGATGCCTTGTGCTGGAAGGAAAAGGCCCATGATGGTGGCAGGGTGCCGGAGCAGTGGCAGGAAGAGGCCTGTGCTGGGCGCCTGCAGTCTGTGACATCACTGCAGCAACACTGGAAGGATGGGGGGGCGAACGTTCCATGGCTCTCCAACAGCACATGGGGGCATGAAGAGCCCACCGTGAGCCCGAGCGAGGGCTGGTGATGGCACTGCAGTGAGGGGGCTGGAGCGCAGCCACCATGGATGAGAATAGATATCCTTTTTTTCTGCTGCCTTCTCCTCCTCCTCTCCCCTCCCTGGCCTGTGACAGCTGCCATTGGGTTACCCCGATGTGTCTCTTTCCCCTCAGGCCTGGAGGTGGCCTGGGCACGCAGGAGGGTGGCAGGGGGGGCCTGGGGCAGCCAGTCCCATCAGCCAGGGCCGGTTGAYAAGGTTTGGGTGGGCGCAGTGCTAGGGACACTCATTCCTTGGCGTTTCTTGGCATTTCCCACCGTTCCCTGCCGCTGCTGAGTCCCCTCGGTCTCCCCACATTTCCCTCCTCTCACTGCACCCCTTTCTGCACCCTGAGCACCCCCTGATCTCCTTCACGCCCTCCTTTCAGCCATTCTGGTCACTGCCCTCTGAGTCTCTGAGGACAGAGCAAAAATCTCTTCCTGCACACCTCAGGGCCTGCTGCATCCTCACAGGTCAGACGACAAGGATGTTCTAGAGTATGAGAAAAGGAAAGCACAATCTTCTTAGGTTTAACAAAATGAAACTTCTCCCCCTCATCCCCCCCTTAATGGGCAATTTCATGGGCCAGAATCTTCCTTAACTTCAYGTCTCATACATGGTTTTGGCATCTCATTCAGAATGATTTCAAGGATGGGAATATTGATTTAGATGGTTGCATTAGGCTGCTTGAAAAAATGCAAATAAATTTTGATGAAGACCATTTAAAACATATTTTCAAGGTAAGGTGTATGTACATTAAGCAATTAGTAGTTCAGAAGTTCAGTTACACACATSATACCTTTGCTGAATTTTTTCAAGTTAATTTTTTGGGAAATGTATTTCRTGCTAGAGTGGTCTGCAAAATCAGCAAAGATTTTTCCCCCTCCAGGTCTTTTGTTTCTGTGTAAAATAGATAACCCAGGGCCTGTATTTGAATCGTTTAGATTGGAAAATACCTCTAAGATCACTGAGTCCAACCATTAATACATTGAAAAGTCCACCTCTAAACCTTGTCCCTAAGCACCACATCTACAGGTCTCTTAAATGCTTTCAAGGAATGGTGACTCAGACACTTCTCTGGACAGCCTGTTCCAATGCTTGACAACACTTTCAGTGAAGAAATTTTTTCTAATAGYCAGTCTAAACCATCCCTGGCACAACTTGAGTCCACTTCTGCTTGTCCTACTTCTTGATACTCAGAGAAGAGACTGACACCCACATAACTCTGTCTTTCCAGCACAACAGATTAGTGTCCGAAGGAAAACATGTCAATTTTGATTTCCAGGGTTTTTGGAACATGACCACACTTGAGAAAACTTGAAGCATTCTGGTTTCATCCTATTCAGATTCTTCTGTGATCAAGCTAATGAGCCCAGATGTGCCTGTCTGATTCTGGGCAGAGCCATGAGAGCAACTTCCTCAAAATCCTCRTGCCAGGAGGACAACATGGACTCGTCTGAGCTGCTCAGGCTTTAAGCACACATTCATTCTGTTCTCCACTACACCTCTCCTGTAGTATTTAAGAGGTGTGCCTGAATGGAATGGGATTGCACTCCAGGGAAAGGATTTAGCCTTGAGATGTGGCAGTGTTTAAGAGATTTCCATGAAGGTTACACCATCCAGCTAGAAACTGGTCTTAATAAGTTAATTTAGTTTAGGCAAACTACTGCCAAGCAGATCTTGTCCCAGTTTTACTGTCATATTTTCTGAAAAATCCCTTTGCCAGGATTTTTTCTCCTGGGAAGCTGAGAAGCTTCTGAGAATTGTCTGATTTCTTCTCCTGTGTTTTGCTGCTTTGGAATRTGGACCAATTATGATTTAGCTGTGTCGGAACTCTAGAAGCAGTCAYGAGTTTTTAATTAGCATTTTTTTAAGCTTTTTCTTTTGATTTTTTTTCTATTCTTAGTGTAGTTTTAGTGTAGTATTTAATATAATATAATATCATAAAATAATAAATCAGCCTTCTAAGAACATGGAGTCAGATTCTCAATTCCTCCTTTGTCCTCGAGACACAACAAATACCACATCCCAGTGAGCAAATACTAGAAAACCGTGCCTTGGCACATACTGGATATACATGTTCTTCTTTTAATGACTCAAAAGATGTAAGATTTTCCTTTCACCTCAGTTTTCCCCCCCAAACAGCTGTCTGGTAATGCTGTTTCCCTAAGGGAATGAAAACAAGTGTATGTATATATAGAAATACATATTTATTGATTTACACATTTATGTATATGATTCTTTTGAGATTGTTACAACCAGCTGGCTGATTCTGTCCTGATTTGGCAGAGGAGAATTAACTATGGCAAGTCAGAGACTTTTAGTCATGAGAAGGAAGGTGCTAGTTTTTCTTCACCCTGTCTTCCTCTCTCATTGCTGTYAAGCCAAGGTAGAATCAGCAGCATGAGCTCAAACCTGGCTGGAGAGGCGTCCTGTGGTTTTGGAACTTGCAAGGAGATATTTGCCAACCTAAAGAACTTCTTGAGAATTTAAAAATACTTCTCACTGTTTCCTCTATCTTCCCTCTACTTTGGTTTCTGGCAGGAGTTTGAGAGTGATCAGCTGTGGGTAGAGAAAAGAAGAATTATTTGAGGGAAGTGACCTGCAAAGAACAAGTCTGATCTAGTTGTGTTTAACAATCTATTATACCCAACAGCCTGATCTAGTTATTTATTGCAGTACTGATAGGTGTTCTTTGCTATTTGGGAAAGATTTACAGGTGTTCAGTAGTTTGGGGGGGCTCAAATATTTAATCAGTGTAATAACATGTAAAAATTCAAAGCATTCTGGAAGGGAATCTTACTGACATCATTGTAAGTAACTACACATCAGCAGTTAACCTAATGGTTGCACATAGCAAAATACATTTTATAGAAAACTAATTTTAAGGAATAATCTGCTTTTTTTTCTTGTCTGTTCTCTTTGAGTTTGTTTTACTGTGATACTGTTTTGAGCAGTATGTGCATTAAGGTTTTAAGGAATAATAAATTTTCATATAATTTCTCTCAAGACTCTGTCTCTTCTTTTTCTGAAGAGCAAAGATTTGATGTACATTAATAAAAATAGGAATGACAAAAGTCTACCCCCAAAATTGTAAGAATATTTTTTYATAGTGACATGATTTTTATCACTTKAATTTTTTGAGCTCTCTTATGTAGTAGTATTGCCTGTGTTTCATCAAAAGGCAACTAAAATAGAAACTTTAWTTTTTTGCCCAGCTTCTCTTTGTGCCAGGAACTAAGTGAACATCTTCCAAATCCTGATAGACTGTTTATTTCCAAAATAAGTTGGTATTCTCTTTTCATGCTTAATGGTTATGARCAAATTTGCTGTATTGTTAAGAACATTAAAAAATGGATTGAAGACATCAACCTTAGCTGGGGAATTTTTCAACAGTACTGAAATGTGTATAATTARCATTTGTACAGAAATATTTTCTTGCTAGTGACTTCTGTTAAAAATCATTATTATTCTCTTTCACAAACTCAAAGCAAATACTGAAGTACTGATTTGTAAGATTTTTTTCACTAGAACTGCTAATAAAATTTAATTTTTTACTTGTTTTAGTTATCTAATATATTTTTACTCCTATTGTTGTACTTATTCAGAAGTACAGTAGGAACTGTACTGCGTAGGAAGGAACTGGCAGTGGAWCATTAAATTTTAGGTTTTATGCTATGGCTTCACAACCAATCTAATTTAGCAGTAATCCCAAGTCTTGATCAAAGAGCAGCCAGAGCTCAAGTAAGCAATTTCCTGTTTATAGACACTGGTGGAAGCCATCCCAGGCATTGTAAGTGCCATGTTTTGGATGCTGGAACTTGGCCTCTTTGGCACTTTCTGCTTAARGAGCCAACAATTAGGAATTTTCATCAGTTTACAGTGATGATCACTGAGGCAGTAGATTGCCATTTGTTTGTGATTTTTGTGAGCAATTTTGTCAGCAGATTTCTCTTAATTTGTCAACTTTTAAGAATATTTCAGGCTAAAATGTTACAAACATTTATATAYCATATGGAGGTACTTATTTTGAGTAGAAAATTTTAAAGAAAAAATTGAATTGTTAAACCTGAGAAAACCACAAAAGGCAAAAATGGTAAAAAATATAATTCTACTCAAATTCTTTTGCCCTTTTAACTTTTCTTTTGGCTTTTATACTGAAACATTGAAATTAATTACTCTGCTAACATTTTGTAAGCTCTATGAAAACAAGCTTACAATTCAAGAATTCTGAAAGTGTGAATAATTAACCTAAGTTAAACATTCTGGCTTGTTAAAAACAGAAGATGATGTCATATGTTATTATAAAATATTGTCTTCAAATTTTAATAGTGTTTCTTATTTGAAGTATTAAAAGACTTGTGTCTCTTKACAATTTGGTCATCCTTATTTCATTTTTAAGATTGCTGGTTGATGATTTTGTATGCAAATTTCACTGACAGTATTTACAATGTAGTGTCAATAACTGTTGGAGAGGTATTATACTAAATATATTTTCCACTTGATAAGTTTTATGCTGCACATTTGTTTTAATGCATAGCATTTTAGAGATTTTCTACAACATATTTTAATATTAAAAATGCATTAAATCTAAATTTATTGTACTTCTTTAGATGCTAATTATGTCATATGGTCCATTTTACTTTATATAAAATATTTGTAGCACACAAAGTGTAATCTAAAAGTTGAAGAATGTAATCTGATTGTAGTCACTGTTGGATTCTTCTATGATTCTTACTCCTGTGGTCAGTTATAAAAAAAAATGTTTGGTACATAACTTTGTATATATGAATGTTGCTTTATTGATTTTTTTTAAATTATATTGGTTGCTTTTTTCCTCAGAAAACCATTGACAAACACTCAGGAGATATAATTAGCATGGACGACTTCAGAGCAATTTATCGAGCTCTTGTTCACAGACCTGAATATGAAGAACTATTCAAGGCTTACTCAATAGATGGCAACATTCTACCTGATGGCCAGCTCCTGAAATTTCTTGCAAAAGAACAATTTCAAACTGAAGCTAATGAAACAACTGCTTTAGAAATTATTATGAAGTATGAACCCATTGATGAAGGTATGCACAGTTAAATTATTTGAYATCTAGCTCTGATTTATTCTGCTTCTCTCAATGACTTGGTTTTGCAAAACCTCATCTCTTTWTTTATTTTAAAGCGTGTCTTTTCATCTATTAATTATTTTTCTTCCTTTGTTTTAATTAATTTTCATGGTGCCCTCCTTTCTCTTCTCTCTCCTTTTTTCTGTCATTTTTAAATCTTTTCTTCCTAGTCCTTCTATAAATTCTGTCCTTCAACTCATTACAAACCATTTCCAATTTGTTTTTCTTAAGGTTCTTATCTGCCATTTTTCTTGTCTGCTCGTTACCCTGTCTTCTCTCCCTTAAGTCATTTAGTGATAATGCAAGGCTTCAGACAAGATTTGATGTCCCTCTGACTTCCTTGCAGAAGCACTGTGCAAGATTTTCAGAGGTGCCTGGTCACCCTTTCTGACTTCCTAGTACTCTGAGAATAGGAGGGGTTCATATATCTCTACCATATTCGTCACCTATTTCAAGGTGCCCCAAGTTGAAGTGTAACACTTCTGCTGAGTTTCACTGATTGCAACTTGTGGCAAWTTTTACCACTGAGCTATGAAAAGGATATAGCTGCATTTTGTTGGAAGCTGTTATTTTATTCAGTGGAATGTGTTTAATTCTTTCATTTCCTTGGTTCCCAGCCTTTGAAAATGGGTGGAATTGATAACTGGTTAGGAAAAGCAAACCCAAGGAGAAGATATTTCTTCTGGGATGAAAAACCCAGGTTTTCTATGCTGACCTGGTGTGGAAGAAGAAAATGGAAAATACCACTTTTTCAATGAGACACAGAAGAACATTTGGTGTTTCATTAAGAAGCACTTACTGTCCAGTAATAGCTGCAAAATATGTGACTCCTTATGCCCTTACTCTTTGAGGYTGCTTTTCAAATTTGCCTGTACTTTATTGATCATATTCCACTGTTTCAGAGGAACTAATATTTACTAATTGTACAAGTTACCAGTTTGAAAGGTTCCTTTTATTTTGTGTTACCTGTTTTGATGGGAAAGTTAAAAGCTATAACACAGTTAAACAATGAAAAATCTTCAGTCCATTGGAAAACACCTTTGTAAATACCAACTGATGTTTCTATAGGTTTAATTTGATGTCTGGTTTAAATTTCAGATGCTGAGCCAAATTCTTGTTTGTTTCTTCACCTGTGATAAATTTGTTTGTCTCGTAATTGGAAATAATCTTGCTGAACAAAATAATCTCTGTATTGTTCATGCTCCTTTGAGTGAATTCAAACTCCCACTCAGACATATTTGTTGAAAAGTTCCAGTTATGATTGACATGAGAGATGATTCATATGGTATTGTGATAGACCATTTTGTGCAACTGTCATTCTGAATTTGCTACAGAACATTCTTCATCAGGATGATCTGTTGGACTCATCTGTCACCCTTGCCCTGTGCTTTACAGAGAGGGAAAAGGGCAGGTTTTGACACTTGATTGACAGGTTTGCTAATAGTAATGACCATTCTCTCATCAATGTGATAGCACTGGTATGTCAAGATTAAAACAATTAGGATGAAAGCAATGACTACATTTTACATATAAATTAAATAAAACCATTTATGGCATTTAGTGTATCCCTAACATTTGTGCAGAGAGATTTCCAAATATATTGGGCCAGATAACTCTGAATTTACTCTCTGTGGGTACTATAGCTAGTTCAGGAATGAGTTACTCTTTCATTTACTTTCATTTTTATTATAAAATTTAAATGCCTAATGTCAAAATGCTACGCTAACAAATTTTTTCATGTGTATGCTAAAAGCTTGCATTTTTGGCAGAAAGAGCCATTTCTATGGAATTGATCACAAAATATGAATATGTGATTCACACCTGACATTTATGTCTTACTAGCACCCAAATTTCAGTTTTGTTCTTCCCAAACATCCCATTATCTGCCCATTTTACTATTAGCTTTGAATAGAAGCCTTGACTCGTTAAATGAGGTTAAAGAAAACATGCCAACTAAATGCATTTTGTTTAGCTTGGTACATATGTCTTTTAAAAAAAMCTACTTCTCATTTACATGGATAGGATTAGAGGCAGAGTGAGGATAAGAAGGTGCATCCCATTATTATTTATAATGTAGTGCCACTCAAAGACTCTACTCCTGCCTATTTTACTGCTAGGCAATACAAAAACAGGGCGAAAATGCAATCCTGTCTTAAAAAAMCAGCTTGCTTTGTAAATAACGATATAAGCCTTGTGCATCTGTCATATAATGACTTTGAGTAATCCAGAATGTGTTTGTGAAGCAAAATACCATTTCAGTTTATTCTAGTATACACAGTCATGAGGGGTTTTTTTGGTTTTTTTTTTTGTGCATGTGTGTGAGAGACAGAGCAGGATGTATAGAGCAGAAATTTGCAGAAGAGAATATTTGATCCCATTGGCCAATGTAAATCAAACTTAAWAAAGCAGACATCTCTGCCAAATTACTACAGATTTCATAAAAATCATGTGAAGCAAGAAAGATGACTTCAAAATCTCAGTAAAGACAATGGCTGTGGATGGATTTGTGAGACACAATAGTTCAGATGGATGAAAGGGTGTGTAAATACCCAGTCTCAGGGAAAATTTTCAAAAGAAGGTGATTMTGAGATATAAGCCCTTAGGAAACTGAACTGAGCTGTTCAGATAGATACTTTATTCCAGTATGCATCAGTTATGGGTGTGAGTAAGGTAGAAAAACGCCTCCCTAGAATATAAACTCAGAGTAGAAAAGGAATAACTGTATTTTTACTTTGAGGATAACAGTATTTTTACTTTAGTCAAGGAAATACTTCTCTCTTTACTGCTCTCTTAGAGCATGAATGTTTCATTCTGATGTAAAGTAGTCAAATTTCACAGTATGAAATTCCATCTGATGATGTTTCTGCCTGACTTTTAACAATGATTGAAAACTTCCTCCTTGGAGTACAGCAGAGGAACACCCTGGTCTCTGCAAGTATTTCTCATTAGTTCCCCCCTAAGATTCCCAGTAAATGTATCTGTACCCCTTTCACTATCTCTGTGGAATGAGTAACACAGACATTTAATTCCTGATTTAGCTCTTAGAAAACAAAGAGCACACACATACATTTAAAACCATGGGAAACACCTTTCTCCCCATTTCCTAGTCTCAAATTCAGTTCAGGCTCTTCTCTTCCCCACTCCCCAGCCTCTTCTTCACTCCAGAAGGGCTCCAGGTTGTACTCAGTCCCTCCAGTGTTGGTTTTTTTGGGTCTGGATTGAAGGCACTTAAGATGGTAGTTTATGTTTGGACTCAAGTGTTTATTGTTTTTTATTAGTAAAACAGTCTTATTATTGTGAGTTTGGCAGTTTTTCAATAGAAGGCACAAAATGGCCAACAATCTCTTGTTACAAGGTCTTTCAAGACTAAACTATCCAATTAAGAACTGATACCTAGATTATTTTCCCTTTTTAACCCAATAACTGATCCCAAAGAGCCCACAATGGGGACTTTTCTGCCCAATTACAAAATGCCACCTAAACTCATGAAGAGGAAGGAGGAAGAAGCATGAAGAAGAAATTCAGGACGACACTCTGTGTCTTTCATTTTGTTTTTATCCACAACATACTAAAAATTTTAAACCCTCAATTTCTCACCAAGTGATACACTCACACTACTCTCTATATTCCACTCCAGGAGGAAACAGTTCTTGCAGAGGCTCYGGCCAGTGCAGAGTGATTTCTTACTTGTTTTTTCTGTTTCAGTGTGGGTACTCTACAGGCCTTCAGGGGAGCAAATATCTTATGAAAGTTTCCAATTTTTTCTTTCCAAAGAGGAAGAAAAATACTTTCAAAGAAGTTCCAAGATAAATAAGAAAGCAGAATGTAATAAACACTGAAAATAATGTATAATGTAATCAGAGTCTTTCAAAYACTCAGGTTATATCCATAATTCCTCTCTGATGTGACAGTATTTGTATATATGGCAGAGCTGGAGTTTACCTTAACAGAAGGAATGAGAAAAATAATTTTTTCTTAAATCAGATTAAAAAAAACTCCAAACAATATAAAGGAATATTGCTAATAAAATGAATCCCACACTATCCAAAAAGAAGGGAAAGAAAAAAATCATTGAACTTTGTGAACAGAAAGAGGCAATGAGAAGAAAGAAATCTTTTCTTGCCTTCCCTTTCTACAAGGAATGGATATATGTGTGTGTAYACTAACTACTGCTAAAAGGTCCTTATGGAGAAAAAGACTGAGGTTCCTCAGGGAGAGAAATGTAAGGTCTTGATGAAAGTSTTTTCACTGTGGAATAGTTATGGAGACTAATTCCCATTTCCTTTAATGGAGAAGCAGAAAATGTCTGTAAATGGTCAGAAAATAGTGTGACTGGGCTATTGCTCAGAAATGTAAGGGCCTGTAATAAGCTCTGTAAAAATACAAAGATTTTTATTCTGTTGATTGGAGACATGAGCTGAATGTTTTATTGAAGTCCATATTGACTAACAAAACAATGCTAGATGTTCATTTTTGGGGGATTATGCTCATCAGTATATTTGCATAAACATTAATTTTTCTTGAGAATATTGCAGTTAACTTTTGTTAATGACAAGAACAGCCAGGAAAACATAATAAATAATTCAGAAAAAAGCAGGATTTTGAAAAGCCAGTATTTTTCACTAATTTAATAAATAAATGCAGTAAAGAATTGTTAGAAAATAAAAAAAAATGCACATACCCACCCACACACACACACACACAAATAGTTACTAGCTCTACTTGTAATTGCTCAGAGAAATAGATAGACCATGAAAAATAAATTAATCAGAAATGAAATCCAGACAGTTAATGTAATTCATTATAGGCAAAGCATACAGGATGAGTGTATTATGTTTTAAATAACATTTAAAAAATTGAAAATGAATTTTAAAGATCTAGAAAGTAGAACATTTATTCAATTRTTACAAGTATAGAGCAATATAACACATGCATGTGGATAAATCTAAGTCAAGATACTAAATAGGATACTCTTTTCAAGAGTCATCAGAGTGGCAAGAAGTCWTCCTGCAAATCTCTTAGTTAAAAGACCAAAGAAATTCCTCTGTAATATTAATAATCTGAGTAAGATCTCAGTCAAAAATATGGGTGAAACAGGGTAGGAACTTCTTAAATGATGTAATCAGGTCAGTCAAGACAAGTTGATAACTCCAAGTTCTTAGAAAATTGACTGTAACAAGCTTGGCTAATACAAGTCAAAGGTTACTTTTGAAAATAGGGGGGAAATGAATGATGAATTGAAAGACTGGAAAAGATCAAATGTAATATCTGTTCTAGAAAGGGAACATCCAAGCAACTAGACACTGTCAGTTACTAGAGAAAAAAAAGAGCAAATAACAAATATGTAAACCCTTCTAAGAYGGTAAAGGTGAGTAGCAGTTTCCTGTTTTCTCCTGTGAAAGATTAGCAGCACTGCTGGAGAGCAGAAAAATGAAAATTATCAGAAATCTGAAACAGAAAGATGCCCTGGCTTGGATTTGTTCTTGTGGAAAGCACTGGAATGAGGGAAGTGTGAGAGCAGTTTTCAACAGTGAGAGTGTGGTGAAAGAGGAGAGGAATAATACCAAACTGATCAAATATTTTGGATGGCAAGGAAGTTTCAGGGTAAACKTCTGTTTCCTAATTATGGAAAATTTCCCGACCATAAGGTTATTTAGCTGTTGAAATGGTTTTACTGGGTTGTCTGTGGATTCTTGATGAATGGAAGTGTGGAAGAAAAATTTTAGAAAGACTTCTGGTRGAAATAACAGTGGTGGGGTGAATGTATGTTTGATGTCTGGATGGCCTTCTGTTTTTCTTTATCATTGTAAAACATTGCAAGTTTTCTAGTTCAAAGACCTGTGTAATTGAGAAATAATTATTTTCTGTAAATTCTCATTCAGGTGTAAAACTTTCACTCTGTCACACYCCAAAGATTGATAATAGCAATTCTAACTTGTGCATTCTGATACTTACAGCTGTAGTAAGAATTACCAGGGCAGAAAAGGGGGTTTTCTAGTCCTCAAGTTTGTATACATTGATTTTTAAGTTATTGTTAGCATAAAATAATCTTGGATTATTTACTGCTTGTTCACTACTGGCCTGCTATGGTGACAATGAAGTTATTTTAGAGTAGGAACTGGGCAAAATCCCTCACTAATTCAAAGTATGTTTTGAAGCAAAGCTGACTTTTGAGATTATATCATTTGCAAAATGACTGCATTTGAAACAGGACATTGGGAGCAGTAGCTGGCAGTGTAATGGCTCTGTTTGCCATTAAATCAGTCAAAAGCAGAACAAATGGGATGACTATCACTGAGATGGACTCAATTAGTTAATTTTGTTTTAAATGCAGTAGTGTAATAAGCTTGATTTGCAATTCATCTGTAGGCAGTAAATTCTTTTGTTAAGATGCTATTTTTATTTCAAATATTTCTAAACATGATTTGATCAATATTTATTTGAAATTTTCCACCCCATGAGAAGATATTTGGTGCTAGGAGTCATAGTTTCTGCAAGATTATATTGAGAATTTCTGACTGACTTTTTAGAGAACAATTCCGGTTCTCTTAAAAGGGAAAAGAAGATTCTATTATCTCATTGTCTGGCATGTTACTTTCCAAAGTAAATAACAAATATTTTGCTTTATATTTAATCAGGACTACTGAAAACTCTTCTTACTGCTGTCCATAGAAGAATAAAAGTGCCAAAAMCACAGCAATTCAGCTCCATAGTCACATGTATCTGATTTTGATGTTATTTATACATTTGTTATGAGCTTTAAAATTGCAGGAAAGTGTTGTGCTGTATAACCTTTAGCAGTGTTCAGAATTGCTATTAAAAATTTCAGAAAGTACATAGATATAACCATCAGAGTGGCTTCATKACAGAGATGTTTTTCCTTTTGTTTTTGTGCAGTGAGGAAGAGAAGGCAGATGTCATTTGAAGGATTTATAAGGTACATGAACTCAGACGAATGTTCAATATTTAAAAACCAGCACAGGAGCGTCTATCAAGACATGACCCAGCCATTGTGTGACTATTTTATTTCATCTTCTCACAACACCTACTTGATAGCTGACCAACTAATGGGACCCAGTCATTTATGGGGATATACCAGGTATTTAGACATTGTTTTTTAATATTTTAAACATTCTTTGGCTTTTTTGAAATGAATAATAAATCACATACAATTTTTCTTGGCGATAAGGACAAAGCCATCAAAGATACCAGTTGAAAATGTGAGAGTAGTATTTTATTTTCTGTGCACACTTTTCAATATATTTGCCAAACCATCTGTTCATAGTCTGGAAACAATTCACTTTTTTCAYTTACTTCTCAAAAAGTCAACCTTGCAGCAAATGAAATCTATAGTATGGTGTACAGTACATGATTAAATCAGTTTTTAATCTCAACACACCGTGCAAAAATAAATAACTCCCTGAAAGAAAGGTAAAATCCTGGGCAAGCTCTAATCTGTTCAATTTAGAGGATRTGTGTTGGAGTGTATCTGTGTTAAGAACATTTGTGGTCAGTGCATGTGGGCAGTTTAGAAACAACAAAAACAACAAAACGTGGGCATTCAAGTAGCCAGCAGGGGAGGAACCTCTGCAGTGTGTGACTCCAGGAGGAGGAGGACCAGGATGGCAGGGAAGATGGAAATGCGTTGTGTAACAAAGGCAACACTGAGGGCAGGATATATTAAGAATGAGGAAGAGCTGCGTCTAGAATTCCTGTTATTTGCACTGCTTTAGTGAAGAGAACACAGTTGGAACCATCATCTATCTGAACTCTTTTTTTTCGGTTGCTCTCTTAATGTTCTATAGTGACCTGCAACTATCAGAAACAATACTGAATTATTAACAGTATTTAAAATTCCATTATGTGAATGCTGCATTGCTGAAAGTAATTGCAAAGAGGGTATAGCCCCCTCTCTTTTCCTCTTTATCTCTTATTTGTGTGAGGAAARTGCTAAAATCAGCTAGAGGCATATTTGACATATTGTTAATGTGTGAAAAGCAGCGTGTAAAAGACAGATTGGTAATTAAGTTAAACGGTTTGTAAGGAATGTTTCAGTTAGTTGCAAGTCAAATATTAGAAACCCAAGAATTTAAGGGATGCCACTAACATATTAAAATTAAAGCAGGAAAGTCAAGGTGCCTGAGAAACTTTAGCACTCCCTCTTAGAAATGTGGGCTGGGGAGAACTAACTTATGTAAAGACCAAGTGCAACCTGAATCTCTTAAGTGCAATGGATTTTTAAATACAGTGATTCTCAAAACTGCAAGCAAGTTTGGAAKAGTAACACAAAAGACCAATTAAAATATTTATTCTTTTATTTTAAGTGGAAATTTGCCTTTTTTCCAAAATTCCTTTTTTGAAATCTTTGACCCTCATTTTAAGGAATATAATTCAGGTAATCCATATTCTTTAATGCTCTAAGAAAGTTTATTACATAGCACACCTAGAATAAACAACAGAAAATATGTCTGTCTCTTGTAAGTGCAATTCTGTAGGATTTATTTTTATTTATGATGAAAATGAGGTGGCTTTCCTGTAATTGATCACTGTGCTTGTAAGAAGAAATACAGCAACTTGTATWAAAAAGTGTGGTATCTTTCTTTTGGCTGTGAAATGATTTCTCTTGTTCTTCTGAAGTGCTCTCTTAAAAGGATGTCGTTGCCTGGAGATTGACTGCTGGGATGGCCACAACAATGAACCTATTGTGTATCATGGTCACACTTTAACAAGCAAAATCCCATTTCGTTCTGTAATTCATGTGATTGACAAGTATGCATTTATGGTATGTATAGATATACGTATGCAGAAATAAGTTGGGATGGTGGCTTTGACTAAGCCAGGGAYGTGGCTCTTATAGATTCTCCAGGGTAAAAAAATACGAAACAGAGCGTGTGGCAATGGGCATTGTTAAAATTAATTACAGAGCAATTGTGCTATTTGTTCTTAATGTATTTAAAARACTTTTAAAGGAATCATAATAATTTTTCCTGATAATGAATGTACACCAAACGTAGTGCAAAGGATTCAGGTGATCTTACTCACCTTCTTAAGTGTAATTCTCACCTGAGATAATTAAGACAAGGATTGAATATAAATTGAAGAGCTACTTCAGAATTGGTCTGATGTTTTTCTCCTTTTTTATATCTTATAAAGGTTTTTGTGTCACTTATTCTTCTGCTGCTATCAGTCTGTCTTACATCCTATGTGAGAATTTATGAAATAGACAAAAATTTTAGATAATGGATGAGTTGAGGCTTTGTTTTCCATTTCCTCTCTTTTTATTTTGAATGTTGACCTGATAAATGTTAGCAGCTACTGATTTTTTTGGTCAGGTGACTCATGGGAAAATGTTCCTTCTGCCTATCTCTGGAAAAGCACTGAAATCTGGAGAGTTTTTGGCACTGTCTCAGGCTTTTGTATAGGCTTTTGGCAAAACTCCTGCTCAAAGGAAGTGCTGTATGACTATTAATATAAATCTCAGAATCAGGCCAGCATTATGTGTATGAATTTATACATCCATGATCATAAATTTATGTGGATTTTTACACATATGTGTTATTAGCCTTCTCAGTGCTAATGAAAGCTGTGTTTTTCTTGTTCTGTTTTCTGTATACAATTTAATTCATCTCTGATTTTAAAAGTGAAATTAAAACCATGATTTTATTCCATTGTTTTTCAAAACTCATTGGATATAACTCTCCTATTCTTGCTAATACACCACATATTGTGCTTAACTCTAATGCAAACTTCATTTCTCAGGCCCAAGTGCCAATGAGATGATAAAATCACAACAGGTAATGGTTGGTACCAGCTGTCCATGTAGGCTGAGCTTTGCTTCTCTTAACAAAAGCTCATGAGACAAAATGTAAAGACAGGAAAAAATAAAATGGTGTTTTCCTTATTGACAATTTAGGTCTTGCCTGAGCCAAGATTTCATTCAGACTATGGTTTTGGTAGCCACCAGTATTACTGGCAACTTCTGAGATTTATTCATATGTTTAAATGGATATGTTTCTTTTGAGTTATTATCTAAGTTTTATTCAATTTCCCCTTTTAACGTTTTACCTTTAATCAATTACCCTTGCTTGAGTACTGTGATGAGTAAAGTGTAGACTGTCCCTAGAAATGTTTATGGTGTTATTAAAAATAAAAAAAATGCATAGCTTGTCTTTGCAAAAGCAATCATTTCTGAACAAATTTTGGAGAGACTATCAGCTTGAAAAATAATCCAAAAAATCTGTCATAAACTAAAGCAAAAGATTTTTAATCCTGCTTCATGTTGTCAATTTTAATTTTAGAATTTGATTTTATCTTTTAAAACCAAAACAAAGTGATTCTTTTTACACCTCTGCCTATGTCCAGCTCTGCTTTAGCTTTCTGAAGGTGCATTTTTTTCTTCTTCAATTGTGCTTTCTCTTTTCCACAAATGTGAGCTTTTTTATTGTCTTACTAACCTGAAACAACTGATCTATATTCTGCATGCTTTGAAAATGAAGGTAAATACAGATTGCCGAGGGGACTTTTGTAAGATGTTTTGGAAAAGCAATTATTCTTATTTTTATTTATTAATAGTAAAATCCCAAAATTATGTTTCCAGTCATCTCCCTATCCACTTGTACTGTCTTTGGAGAACCACTGCAGCCCTAAACAGCAGGAAGTGATGGCAAGCTGCTTGAAAAGTATTCTAGGTGACAAACTTCTTTCTGCACCACTTGGTGGTGAGGTAGATATAACACAACTGCCTTCTCCTGAGGTAATAAGTTTTCATTTTTCTCTATAAAAGAAATGGGAAAAATTGTGGGGTTCTTCATTATTTTGTTTTTAATCCTCGGGAACTGAATTTATGGATCACATCTAGTGTCAGAAATAGACTTCTGTTAGTAACAAAAAAATTTAAACAGCAGAAAAAAGCCCCATGGAAAGATGCAAATGTTGGTGTATCTCTTATCTGCTGATTTATTTTTTCTTGCTTGAATTTAAGGAAATTCTTGAAATTTAAACTTGTTATTGAAATGGAAACCTGAACCAGCATTTTTTTTGTCAGTAACAGTGATAATGAAGCTTTTTCTTGGTGTTCTGCTATTGCAAAGCCATTCTCTTTCTCAGTGTGTTTCTCCCCAAGACAGTGTTCCTCAGCTGGTGGCCTGAGACCCCTGGGATATGAAATCAGAAAAGGCAATTAGATGGGTGTTGAAAATTTTATGCAAGCTAAAACAAATAAATTTCCACTGTTCCAGTCTTTGCACGTAATTTTCTTTCAAGGACATTTTTTTTTAAATCTCTTGTAGCACAAATACATGCATATATACAAAATACTTATTTAGGCTTGTCACTGTTGCTAGTGATAGCTATATTTTACACTTTTTTTTTACTGTAGCTAAAAAAATGCAAATGAAAATGTGGGGAGGAAGCTCTGTCATAAGGAAAAACCAGACACAAAAGGTTATAATTTTCAAAGGATTTGTCAAGGAAAAATATTTTTGAAGCACTCTGTCCAGAAGATGTGTTAAAGTATTACCATATTCTTATATTTCCATAACAATGTTGTTATAAATTTATTTAATATTCACATTTTTCCGCCTTTTATTTTTATTGTAGCGTTACATTTTTTTACATTACGGTGTCCAATACCATTTTGAAGCCTTAAAAACTGCTTTTTCAATTAGGAAAAAATATGAACTATACCAAACAGGAGGACTTGTTTTAAAGCTTCTCAAAACATGGCTGGATACAGTGTAGGAGATGTCCAAAGATCGTACACCCTCTGAAGCAAGCACAAAATCAGTGAACATGGAATCACTGAATCACTTAAAAATATTACTGTCTATGATAGATGTTCCTTACCATATGGTTACTGTGATACAGGGAATTCATACTTTATATTTCCATAGCTTAGAGTTTTCATGAGTCAGCTCTGTAGAGTTTTGCCTGAAAATGGATTGCTGAGTCTATAAGTATGGAAATGCTGKCAGGTGAGATTAATTCTCCTGAACTTTTAACATATTAAAGTATTGTGAGAAATATTTCCCATCTGTGCAAGGTGTAAGGATTACCCAAAATACACCACTGTCCTCAGCTGGTTACAAAAATTTGAATGTAATAAATTATGATCTTGAGAATGAATATAAATTAGGATCATCTCAATTTCTCCTAGATGTACTTATCAAGCATATTAGAAAAATCAGTAGGATTTTACCTAGGAATGGAAATATGTAGGAATGACAGAATTTGTAAATTCAGTAGTCAGCTTGACTTTTGGCTGGCATCTTTTTGAAGAATAACTTTTAGTCTATGTTCAAAAGGAGTTYAGTGACATTACGTCTTTAAAGCTTGGGACCTTGTGCATTTTCAAGGCCTGGGTAAATTTACTGTGATTTTAGAAAGCCAAATTCTGAATTTAGTCTTCAGATTGCTTTGCTTAAGCTGTGCAAAGGAGATGTTACAGAATCGTAAATGATGAATTTAAAATGCTCTTTGTGGGAAGGATTCTCAGTTAGTGTGGAAAAAAAAAACCTGTCACCTATATAATTTTCTGCTCTGCTTTTTTCAAGATGGAGCMTGAGCAGCCTTAGGGAAAAAACCACCTCAGTCTTCTTCAAGATCAGAATTAAATGGTTCTCTTGTGTGTACATGAAGTGGGAAACCATATAGTTTCTCACAACATTTCAGAGAAACATTTCCCAGTTACAGGTTTCTTTTAGGTTTTGGAGGCTTCCATGGAAATTATTTTCTCTTCTCTTATATGTTCAATCTTCTACTTCATTCTTTAAGTAGATCTTGAGCTATACCTTTGTCCACTGAGATGATTTTGTGTGTGTGGAAGGAGGTTAAAATGAGGAACAAACCCACTCAGGTGGTTCCTTGGACCACCTTGCAATGAGGTCTCCTATCATTGTAATTCAAAGTGAAAATCACATGGAGGGCCAGAAAATAAAAAYGGAGGATCACTGGACACTTGTTTCTGCTTTTCCCAACACTTGCTTCATCTGAAAAACCAACCCCAGAAAATTTCAGGAATAAATGTTTTTTAATTCTTTGCCCTCAGTCATATATTCACACTTCCAGCTGACTATATTGATATTGTTAATTCCCTTCAATTMTTGTATTCTGTAGCATCTCAACACACAATTCTTTCTCTGCATATGGAGGAAAGAGAAGACTTTTGCTGTTTCTTTCTTTCATACGTACCTTATCCCATGAGAAACTGAGGCTGCCCTTAAGCTTCACCTATCTATCCTACCTCTTTCCAGAGCAGATGTTTTGCCACCCAAAGCAGCAGACCTGATAAAGTTCTCTGCCCCAAGTCTTGGCCATCATGGTGCTTCTAAAGAGACTTCATGAACTTCCTCTAAAATTCACTGGAAAATCAAGTCCTTCGGGTCAGTTCCTGCATTAAATTAGATGTGGCATCACTGACTGGTGCCAGACATCCCTGCTGGTTGCACCAGCACTCCTGGTGATGTGCGGATAGAAAGTGAAGGAATGAAGTGTCTTATGCAGCAATTCATAGATGAACTTAGAAAATATAAAAAAATTGTGTTAAATATATGTTAGAAGAGATAAGSTTTTACTTACCCTGCTGTGTCCTTCCTCTCTAAGAAGTCGGACAGCAATTGAAAGAAACATATAGGCATCCAATGTAACACAGAAAAGAATGTAAACACACTGCTTTGATGAATATTTGTTGCTCAATTATTTTGCATTGTGGTGCATTGAACTGCCTTACACTGCTGACAGGATACATATATCTGATAGTTAGGGAACTTTTATTATTTGCAGGTTTCCTGTCACAAAGTGGGAATTGATGTGTGATTAACTGAATGGGAAGCGGCAGCTACTGTGATTTTACAAGTTGTCTTTAATGTTTACCACACAGCTGTAAGATCAATTACTGTATTGTGGTGATTCACAAGCATTTCTGGCCAGGACTGCCAAGGCTTCCTATGGTTGTTGAACCTGTGGTGTCCAAATAAAAGGATCTATTTAATGATCTCCTTGAGAAAGATCGATAGAAGGTCTCCAGTACAACTTTATGGGCTATGGACATTTTAAATTCTGCTATTATGGGGAAAACCAGCTAACCCCATAAACCAGGACTTATTCTTCCCACTTCTCTTCACCTTTATCTACTCAGTATACAAAGGAGCTTTCTCTACACAGTGAGTGTTTTCACGGAGAAATTCAAGATCAAGCCTGCTTTAGCATATCTAATTCTGTTGCTTCAGTTATGAGAGGAATTCCTATTTATTTTGGCAATTAATAATATGCAAACATCTTGACCAAGCCTTTGCATCAGAAATGTCTTCGCTTCTTAGCAAGTCAAAACATTTCTAATCACTCTTTTGCCTTTCAATCAGTCTGTGGTATCTACTCTTTACAAAAATAAGAAGAAAGATATGAGAATGTGGTATGTCTTGGTGATGACCTCAAAAATAAAAAAAATCAGTATTGTTTCTCATAAAATTTCTGGAATCTCTAGGCTGTACTGAGTACTTACAGAGGGCTCATCTAATTCCTTCACTATTTTTAGGCATTGCACTCTTCTTGAGGGAACATGGTTTCCCCAGAAATGTGGTAAACATGTGACAGCCATTATCTGCTGTTAATAGCCTCCCTGTAGTGTAAAGCCACTTCAGGAGGCAACTAAAAGCAAGACATTGCTATATTTTATATAATCACCCAGGCAGGTTGATGGTTTATTTGGTGTCTAAAAATCAGGTTGTTTGTTTGGCGAGGTATCTTCTTGGAACACTGAGCTTTGCTAAGGAATCTGCCATGAGGACTCTGAGCACTCTGTTTTAATATCCTGACCAACCTGCAACCATCTTTCTCCACARTCATCCTTTGGATTTCTTTCCAATCCATCCAAAGATTTAGCTGCCTATGTAGAATATCATCTCAGCTGTAGCACAGCTCTTTAGCCTTGGACTAGACTTGCCTGAAGTTTACTACAGAGCACAATACAGAAGTGGAATTTTCAGGGTAGGGTGCTTCTCACTGGGYAAATGTGTTGTATGAAAACTTGTTATGAGCTAGCTAAAATGCTACTCCTGATATAATTAATATCTATTTGCCCAGAGCTCAGACATTGCTGGTAGTATTGATTTAAAGTATCTTGATAATTGTGATTTATAAGGCTGCCACAAAGACATCCATTCACACTTCACTAAGTGTGATTCTCTTGAATTGTTAAAGATAGCTGGTGTTGGGTTTTTTTAACAGTTGTACTTAACAAATCTTGTCATTGTCTCAAAGCCTTTCCCTGTGTTAGACTTCACAGGAGTTGTTGCATCTTCACCCTATATCAGAATTTAAGGCAGCAACACAATTCTTGAAATAGAATATTATGTAAAATTCAGAAGAGATTTTTAACCTTGTTATTTAGCAAGATTTTCAGGATTYGATATTCCTCTAACTAAGCACCTACAGATGGTCAGGAGAGTAGAAAGGAGAACAACAAGCTAAATTTAAACAGGAGGAGCTATTCTTTTTTTAATACTTATATCTCAAATCCAGGGTTTCTTCCTTACATTTCTGGGGAGTGAATTTTTACATTACATAATCACAGAGRTCAATAGGTGGGTTTGCTTGATCCAAAGTGCTTGTGATTTTTGTCTTGGAAACTTGGCATTGCTTCAGCTGATTTGTGTTGCACATCACATTAACCAGAATGCGCAAGAAAAAACTTTTGTTCATTTAATTATGTAAATATTTGTTCCAGTTGATTGTACTTTGAGGCTTTTGCTTTTGCCAGACTTGAGGTCCCACTATGCTCTAGGGAAGACCTATTATGTTTTACATATTTAAATTTTTTAGTATGCTTACAGTTTATATACAAGTAAACAGCAAATGTATTTTTAACGTATTTTGCCTTTCATAATAAAACTAGAAAGGAGARGTTTTAGTGAATGCTCAGAGTTTTAGCTTATTAAAAGGCTTTTCAGCTCTCTTGGAAGACCTGGGCCTGTAGAGAAAAAGGTGTCACATGCTTAGCAGTGCTGATTACCAATTAAAGAACTCAGATTTCACAGTCACTGATTTTGTAACCATACATTTATTGTAAGTTTTTTTTGAAGATGTTTTAAGTTCAGACAAAATCCTTGGTATGTCATTTTTTCACTCTGTACTTCACTTTCAGTGATTTGGGGTAACTATTATTGCAATTTGCTTCTGGCCAAAAAATAGCAAATTTTCTTATCACTGGGTTATTTTTTATGACTGTTTCTAGAAAGAGCCATGATTTAAAAATGTTATCTTTGTAGAAAAAAAMCCCAAAAAACCTTAAAAAACTCCTCCTACTTCAGGGTGTTTACGTTTTTGCTAACAGCTTGTAAACAGAATTTTAGAGACTAACTTAAAACATCAGGACCCATTTTTATATAACTACACACCCTCATTCTATGGGTTTTTTTTATTTAAAGAAGTTTGTATATAGGAGGCAGTAATGTAACCATAGAAAGTTTTTTATTCCCCTGTATAGTAGGTTTGGTTTTTTTCATTTGTAGAATTAAGTCTTCCTGTGAATAACAAAATACAAGATTGAAAGTGGATAGGATTACTTTTAAATATTGGGAAATGTGAACATACAAAGGAAAATTCAGAACTCTTAAAAAAGATGAGTAGCATTAATCATTTTAAAACTTCTAAAAATATCATAGGAAGAAAAAAAAAAGAGTGCATCAATAAGAAATGAAGGAAATGTTTCAGGGCATCCTCACTCTGAGTTACCAGTGCAGAGAGACTGATCAAACCTCCCAGCAGCATGACACTGATAGATATTGGGCATGGGATGTCTCTAGCATGAGATCTGAAGTGATAAAGGGGTTGTGAGCCATGGAGCTGCAATGGAAATGAATGGAACGTCTCTGCCCTTGCATATGGCTCTGTTTTCCATTATAGAACTTTGGCTTTATATGTTTTCATCATCCACACCTTTCATATTTACTTAGTGGATACCTTAAACCACAGCATTTCAGTTGCCTTTCATTTATTGTGAAATTAGTTGTTTCCTCTTCCTGCCACACTCCCAGCAGTGTAATCTCCCTTTTCACTAGAGCATAGGAAATTTAAGGAATATTTTTGAGGATCACTTTATTCAAGARCCATTGTAAGTCCTGTGACTCACTGGCAGCTCCTGTGTCCAGATGTAGAGTTGAGTCTGCTACATAATAGCAGCTTTACTATTAATATGATTTTGTAAATTGAAGTGAAATATATACTCAAAAAATTCTGTTGGAGAGATGAAAGCCATGTTATTAGAATGACTATAATTGAGAGATGCTTTTCCCCCTTTACATTATATATTATGGAGGTTGATACATGTCCATTTATAAACAGAGAAACTACTTAGGCAAAATCACCAAACTGTTGTTTCCCTTACTAGGTAAGGTCAGCATAAGGATCTACTGTAAAGAACACAAGGTATAAACAAAACTTTTAATTTGGTACACAAGACAGATATGCACAAAAAATCAAATAACAAATTTCCTGCAGCCTCAATGATAGATGAAAACATTCCAAATTAACATCAGACATGTCTTTAAGTACATATATAAAAATAAGGACATTTAGGCATAGTAAAAAAATATAGCTTCTCCATCTTGTCTGGCTCTTTGGCTCTTACTTCCTTTTATGTTTTCATAGTTTCAGCATCTGTGTGCCTGTGGTGGAAAGCCTTTTTTCCTGTCAGGGGGTTAGATAGTCACATTCTGTTGTGTACTTTGGTCCCCAGATTCTGTTTGGTTTATTTAGCTTTAGCTACTGCCTTACTTATATCTATTTTGCTTCATTTTATAAGCTCGCTTCATTATACTTAATAAAAAACTTTGAAGATGAGTTAAATAATACCAAGAGATGAAAAACCTACATAATTCTAGTTACTATTGTTAAACCTCTTTTCTACAGGCATTAAAATTCAAAGTT
This sequence comes from Cardinalis cardinalis, assembly GCA_014549065.1. Taxonomy (NCBI): domain Eukaryota; kingdom Metazoa; phylum Chordata; class Aves; order Passeriformes; family Cardinalidae; genus Cardinalis; species Cardinalis cardinalis. The sequence continues at coordinate 1,057,859 of JACDOX010000143.1, forward strand.
CTGATAAAAAATAAGAAAGTTGGAACACTTGAGCAAAGCATGCTCAGGATGGAGGAGGACTATGTTGGTGAGGCAGAGGAAGTGTCTGACTCTGATGTTCCCTCTGATGATGATTACCCAGAAGACATGTCACCTGTTAGATCCAGGAGTCCTTCCAAAAGAAAAGGAGATCGCAGATCTTCACCTCCACCACAAAAAAAAAGCAAGGTAGCTTTTGCTTCAATTGAATATRGAGAACACATAGATTTATTTTTTTAAAAGAAGGACTATATTATCAAATTTAAAAGGCAAACTTTAAAATTACTCTCTCGGTGCATTTGGAAATTACATATTTTAGCTGAAGGTTTCAGAGTTTTCCTATTATAAGAAAAGTCAGACTGGACCGCATTTTAGTATCCAACTAAAAAGCAGCCCCTCCCTGTGCTCCCATCTTGAACTTCAACCCCATTTTCCTCTGTCTGTGCTTGTCCCAGGTGCTCAGTACCACAGTACATTTCAGATGAAGTTACCCAAATGCTTTGTTGGTGCCATGGCCCCCTGGAGCTATGTATAGAGAACAGTTATAGCATTTCCTGATGACAACAGGCAGAGTTAACTATTTCTTCCCCAAGTGTACTAGTCTATTTTTAAGACAGATAGTTTCCCCTATTTTCTTCTGTTCTATGATTTTTTGCATTAAATTAGGTGCACATTCCTGGTTGTGCTGAAACATTTTTCAGCACCTGGAACTGAAGAGGTATTTTAACATTTATCATGTAGAGACTTAATATTAAGCACTATTTCTGAAAGAAGTGTAAAAATTGGGTGTAATCTCCTATCTGAAAGTCAAATTGAACTTATTTTTCTAACCAAGTATAATTCTCTCCCATGGAAAATCTGTTGTTTATCAGGGTTGAAACTGCTTTGTTCAACTTTAAGATGTCAAGCAGCACCTGAAGTATCCAGTCACTCTTGCACATCATGCTCTGATTACCTGAATGTGGCTAAACTGGCAGTGCTCCTCAGAGCTCAGTGTTCTTGTTGAGAAACAGTGTCTCATTTTTTTGTATAATTTGATGGTGAGAGTTTTTGCTTCTTTCTCATTCCATCTGACATGGAGAGACAGCAAGGAAAATTTTTGAGGAAGGATGGAGTCTTCTTTGACAGGAAATGCCAGCTTTCTAGGCAATAGGTTTCAAGTCTATTGGTAGGACCATGTCACAGATGAGAATGTATTCCACATACTCTTAAACAGCAGCAACAAAAAGTATCTGCTCATGTTTCACAGGCAGAAGAGAAAGTGGTTTCCAGGGTCCCACTCTGTTGGAGTATTTGCCTTGCTATCCCACTTTTGGGAGGGTGGGAGAGCATTTGAATCAGCAGAAGATGCCCCAGTGATGCTGCTGGCTTTGCCTGCCTCCAGAAAGTYGCATTTTTCAGGATTTCCATGGCATTTAGACTCCTATTGCTCCTCGTGGGACACAGCCCCAGAATAATTAATGCTCTTGAACTTTGCATAGTTTAAGAGCCATGAGGAGGCAATCTCTGTTATTTTGTCAGATGAGAATTTGCCTTCAGAAGCTTTAATGGAATGTAAACATGATTAGCATCAGCAGCTCTCTGCTGGCTACTGCCCCCAGTTAGCTCACAAGTTGTGCTGTGGAAAATGAAGTGGTCATGTAGTGCCTCACTGCAAGAGAGAAGACTCTGGTAAAATTTTCAGTCAGTTTTGCTTGTTTTGGTAATGGAGCAAGACTAAAGATTTTGGTGAGAGAATTTTTGACCTTTATCAAGAAGAAAAGAGTTTTCCCGACTTCAGAGCAATGCTTAGAGGAATAATATGCCTTTGACTAATTTGCTTGGCACAGTGYAATATTTTTCTGTTCTACATTTTATAGATGAGTTTATGCTGTTGGTCTTTTCTAGTACTTCATATATTTACAAAKAGAAAGTTGGAGGTATATTTTTAAGGAGTAATGTTAAAAGGCAAGAAAAATGATGTTATTGCAAACCAGTCTTAGAAGCAGGAAAACTGCAAAGCTATGCAGAAGAGTATTCTGCTAGGAAGCATCTCTCCATTCATCCTACGATTACTATGACTAACATGGATAAAATAACTTCAATTTTCTCTCAGTAGATCAAATCTCACTATTAAAGATCATATTTATTGAATTCATTAACTGTGCCATATTTTCTCATGCTTTATGCATCCAAAATTATTGTTTCTGTGAATTATTAGTAGTAATAATAATGAAATATGCATTATTATGGCATTTTTTATTCCATTATTCATCTGATGATTATTAGGTGAGGAAGACAAAGATTGCCCTTGCATTGTCAGACCTTGTGGTTTATACCAAATCTCAGAAGTTTGTGGGATTTGAGCATTCCCTGCAGTATCAGAAGTGCTGGGAAAATAATTCTATTGGAGAGTCTCAAGCACGAAAACTTGCAAAAGTTTCAGGTAATTTCTTTTGAGTTAATTAGTTTAAAGTTACATTGTTGCTATGGTTCACTGCTTAGGCATTGGAAGGGTTAAATTTTTTTGGAACAACTGCTGTCTGATTTTATTTGGTTCTTTGTGTAATACTGTTTTAGAAATATCCTTTGCATGGCATTTTTTAAAATTTCTGTTGGTTTTGTGGGGAAAATTGAAATTCAACTTTAATTCCGTGTATTTTTATAAGAGCAAATATTAACACAGTCTACAAAGTGAATGTCTGCCTTTTGATTCATTGTTTTCTGCATCAAATCATTTAGGAGTTCAGCCAGTACTTGAAAAAGTGTGGAATAAATTTCACTCCTTCCCCTCCCCGCTTCCCAAAATCTGGGCTGAGAAAGTGGAGTTGGCTTGGCAGTGCCCTGGCTTTGGCGAGAGCTGCAGATAAGAGCCCTCATTAAAGGGCTGGATAAAGCCCAGAGCAGGCAGTTTGCTCCACTGGAGCACACCTTTCATCCCAGCCAAGCTGGGTTATTCCAAACTCGTTCTGGCTTGGAGCATCTCCATTTGGTGGAGGCAGCACAGTGCAGCCTCTGCTGTTCCTACTCCAGCTGCSTGCCCGGGGCTCTGGGGGTGGTGGGGAGGGCAGGGATCACCGACTGTGACAATGACAATGACGCCTGCCACATGCCCATTCACTCGGGGCCAGCCCTGCTGCCACCCACCCACTTTGTGGAGGTGCTTCAGTGCCTGCTGAGGTGAATGATGCATCAAGAAGTAGGATTTTCCAGCCATCCACAGAGTCCTCTCTGTTCCTCCAGCACTCTAGGGAATATAAAACTGATTCTATAACACCCCCTCTCTCTAAAAAACCATCTCCAAACAACAAACCCAACCAAAATCAACCATACAAAACCCCTAAACAAACAAAAAAATGATAAGAAGAGAGGAGAATGGAMTAGATCAGAGAGATGAGCCTGGAAATGTAGATTTTTGTTGAATAACTAAAAAGGAATCATGTAGATAGAAGTCATCTGGAGCTTCCCACATCTGTGTAGTCTATGCCTGCATATGAGAAAGGAGAGAACACAGCCAGCAGAAGGAAAAACAATGTTCATGAATAGTTAACAACTTCTGAGGCTTATATAAGAATAATTTAAGTGGCTTTTAAAAGTGTGCTCTTCCCTGGTCTCAATATTATTTAGCAATTTTATTAAAATCTCCTAACAGCAAACAAGCCAAGATCATCTAGAGATGATTTTCTTTTTAATTTTGAGCTACTATAGAATTAGGAAACTTTTGTGCAGTTTCTTGTTCTGTGTCTTAGTTTCCCATGAGAACACAGTGGGCTTTAGTGTAGAAATCATATAATTACCCTGTAAAAAGGTGAGGAAACAGAATATTCCAGTGAAGGAATGATTTTTGGTTCATAAACTTCTTACAAGAGTCTGCACTATATACAGAAATACTGTCAGATTCAARTACATGGAAAATATTAAGGTTTCAAAATAAGATTTCAGGCCTAGCTCATGGTGGTCCATGTTTTAATGTTAAAATAGAATACATTGATATAATATTGTGTAAAAAATTTCTGGATCCAACTACTGCATTTTTATTTTTTATTCAAATGGGAACTCTTTAATAGCAAAGGTTTTCTTACCAAGATTTTCTCCTTCTGTTTATCAGCTAGCCAGTTTATTGCACATACTACAAGATTTATTACAAGAATTTACCCCAAGGGATCAAGAATGAAATCTTCAAATTATAATCCTCAAGAGTTCTGGAATATAGGGTGTCAAATGGGTATGTATCCTTGCAGAGACTATTGCATTCTAGRCTTTACAAATACAAGAGTTTCTTGCTTTCTATAGTATTTTGGTGTTAKATAGTTTGCATATTTCCCACCAGTGGCATTATTTTAATTTTTTGTTACATAAAATTTTCCTTCAACCCRCATCTCCCATTAGTTTTTCATCCCTGGTAATTGTAAATATCACTTTGTGTTGAATAGCTGTCTCCTATCCCAGATATTTAATTTATTATACTTTATTAATTTCTTTGAAAAAAATTTTGAATTGGATATTAGGAAAAGCAGTATTTAATCATTTTAAAGCTTCCATTACTCAGCAGTGGAAGTTCCTTCTGCAGGATCTCTGGGTTTTCAGTGGCTCCTGTGACTTGAGTGGTTCAGGGGCAGGAGATTTGAGCACAGCCATTGACAGTAGTGCCAGAAATCCCAGAACAGGATATATTACACAAGGAAACACAAATATTCCTGGTCAGTACCACACACAGGTTCAGCTGGGAGCTGCTGGGAGCCTCCAGTCTTTATGTAAACTCAACATACATTTAGCATCTTAGTTCCCAGTGCAAAACATATTAGTTTCCTGAGCAACAAAATAACGATTACTTCTGCTTCTCTTCCTTGCTAGTTATTACTTTGAATTTGTTAAAAATAAGCATGGCATGACTTCTGTACCTAGCAGGCTTTGAAAAACCTCTTACCTGTAAGCATTTTGTCCTTTTAAATGGCTTTAGAGACAATTTTACCTTCATCTGTTTGTTCTTCAGTTTAAAAGATTCTCATTACAGAATACTTYTCTATGTCTGCCTGCTACATCTTTTTCAGCCCTAGGTAAAGTAGAGCAGAATAGTTTGTTTTGGGTTTTTTTTTTGTACCCACAAATATATTCTGTCTTTGAGTCTTGGCCAAGGGCACCTGAGGGAGGCTGTGGGGTGAGCAGGGCACTTTGCTGTAGGCTCCTGGTTTTGAGGTGAAAGTTTTGGATTCACCTTGTTATGTTAAAATACACACTCATCAAGGACAGGCACAGCTTTCACTCTGCCTGCAGGGCCCTGGAGCTTATGTCACCCTTTTTCCAGGCTGCCTTTCCCACTTTCATTTCTCAGCTGCCCATAGATCTCTTGTGACAAGTTACCTTCTCCATCCTGACTGCTATATTGGGGTAGAGTTTTACATAACTACACAGGGACTACAAAAATTACTACTCAGTATAAATTTTACTTGTTTCTGTGACCTTATAAATGCTTATTTGCAGTACAATTTGGACTTGGGCTGGGCTATCCAGGTATCTTCTCATTACCACACTGTGTGAAATTGGTTTGATCATGTTCTGTCCTTGTGGTTCATCCACACTTAGTGTGATTTCTGGATTATTTACCTGGGGTGCTGACCTCTTTGTATGCTATCATTGCTATCTAAACTCTATATTGCCATTAAAAACCAGTAAGTTTGTTTCATGCTTAGAGGAACAACTAGCCAGAGGTCCTTAATTTAAAATTGAATTAATCTCCCAGTCTTATCATACTGCAATTTACTAGTTTTCTTTCTGGCCTGTAAATCTCCACACTTATCTTTGAAAGAATATCCATTTCTTAGATCACAGACAGGGCTGAAGTCTTTCAAAATTACTACACTGGTTGTTTACTCAGAGTGTACTTTAATGAGAAGTCATTCTAAACATTAGTATGCAAAACATATGACTTTTGGTGCATAGGGGGTTTGGGCCCCTTCCTGGAAGAATGAAAAATATGCAGGAAGTGGTTAGATCTGCCCTCTTGGTCACTTTATTTGCATCTTCACTTAAAAACCCCTCCATTTTTCAAATGGGAATAGGCTGATTAAAAACAATTATCCACATATATAATTTCCAAGCTATGTTAGATTTATTCTTAATTCCCTAATCTGCTTCAGGTAGGTGTTTGGCAGAACTACAGCTGCTCTTCACAATGCAACTCCCAAAGTGAGTGTATCAGTGAAMATTCTGCTGATGTCCTTCCACTGATTTAACACAGAGTTTTGATTTTTTGTGTCTTCCCATGTCTCTRTAACTCACACACTTTTTGTGTGTACTTTACACACCCTGCCTTTGTATTTTACACCCCATGCCCAGAAGTGATCCCTCCAGATCCCTTCTACCACTTCCCTAAAACTCTTCACAGGAATCAGGTTTCTCCCATGCCACCTATTCCCCCTTCTTAYCTCCCTTCTCCTCCCCACACCTGCAAGTTTGCCTTCAAGTTCCTTAAACATCCATAACTTTTTCTGGCTGGGCAAAGAAAATATATTAGGTTTTGTTCAAACCTAACATATAATACTGCCTGCCAGGCCTCTGCATCCTGTAATTGTGAGAATTGAGTTATTCCTTCACTTCCCTTTAGTGATGGGCCCAAAACAGTCTCTCTCCTGTACCTTGCCAGCAATTTTCTCCAAATTTCTTGGAACATATTAACTTGGAGCAGGCTGGCACTCAGCTAAAGCAGGATGAAATGGTCCAACAGGCTCAAGATTTGTTGGGGCTGAGGATGGGACATGTAATTGTGTAAACCTAATTTCCAGAGGAAGGCAAGTTAAAAAGCTCACTGAAAAGTACAGAGTTTCCACAAAATAGCTTTTGGATATCGCTGTGCACTCCCTGTCTGTTCTCTGAAAATGGAGACTCATAAGAACAGGAGGTTTTGTGGAAAAAAAACCCCCACTTTTCATAGTCTGTGAAAATTAGTATGCCTTCTGCATACAGCTGCAGTGAGGCACTGGAAAGAACTGGTTTGGTGTATCCATGTCTCCTTTTCTTTTAGTAAATAAAATGAAATGGAAAGATTTATGCAGGGAAAGAAAATTCAGGGCAGTTATTTAAATAAACTGATAGCAGTTGTTKTATATCAACTGAGAAAAACAACAAAAAATCTGAAAHAAAAGAGAGCCTCAGTGAAAATAAAAGAAGTGTTAATTATCCTTTTGAATATGCCATTTCCATGCARTAGGAAATGTTATAAATGTATCAAAGCACTCTACAGGAATGACCAAAACATGCTATAAGTTACAGGAGAAAGCCATGGTGTGGCAGGTGCAGAATTTTGTTTCAGAAGATCCCATATGTGCTTTTTGGAGTGTGCATAAAATTTAYATGCTGCTGTGAAAATTGTACTTGGATGATGGGTTTTTTCTTACTGTAGGTTTTGGTTTTGGTCTGTGACACTGAAATGCAGCTTGGCAATTTTTTTCACATCTGTTTTGTGGCTCAATCTTGTGTGCAATAWTATGACAAAATATGAAAAGAGGAGGCATAAAGAGCTCTGTAACCAGTTCTGATTTTAATCTCTGAAGCAACCAAGGGAAAAGAAACCAACTAATTTTGGTATGCCTCACCTGTGCAAATCAAAATGGCTCAAATCTGACCCTGCTTGGGTGCTGTGTCAATAACTATATTATTGCTCTCTTCTATTGGCTTTAATAGCCCAAAAATGCCTCCTTGGGAAGAGAAAACTAGAGGAATGTTTTTTTTAATGTTGTCCCTTGAACTTCGTTGATTTGATCCTCACTAAGAGTGAAGTGGTGCAGCTAATTCAAGTGTAGACATCTACAAGATAGGTGGGACAATATGATTCTACATATGAAGCTCCCCAAATGCATTCAGTTTTCCTTTGGAATGGTTCCAAAGGCTGGGAGTCATTTTGGATGAAGGTTTCATGTTTCTTTCGCAGAAATGTGCCTGCTGCCAGGTTTATGAAAAAGCTCTTGGGCTACTCTGTAGCCTGCTTCTTTTTAGGCAGTTTTTGGTGTGTGGAATAGATACTGGGATTTCACTTAAAAGCAAAGAAACATTGAAATTCCATTTTATCAGTTTTTCCAGCTGTCTTCACTGCAGACAACCAGTAGAATAGTAAATAATTTATGTGAAGTCTAATAAATTTTAAAAGAAGATGGGGGAAAAATTGTAGGAACACAATTGTTTCTGAAGTCCTTGCAGATCTTGTTCTAAAACCTGTCAGTGATTCAGACTAAAAGAGGAAAGGGAAGTTGATAATATTCACTGTTGTGCCAAGAATCACAAGTTAAATACATTTTTAAAAATTATTTTGGAAAATTTTCAGGTGTAAAATTGGTCAAATGACAGCCAAAAGATGCTCAGCCTTACCCTAAAGTGTGACTTACAGACTGATACATTAATTAAATAGCAAGAATCAATTTAGATTTTTAGACCTGATAATTTATCAGAAACGCTTTAGGTACTTTTCCTATGAGAACCTCACAAGAGAGGATCCCTACTTAARCCCTTTGCAGATATACTGGGACAATGGATGACTCAATCACCTGACATCTTTTTTTCCAGTAGAACCACTTGTAATTAAGTRGGAACAATGTCAGCAATTATGAAATGTATGACTGAATTCTTCACATTTCTTTTGACAGTATCTTTGGAGCCACAGTATTAAATTGGCCCAAAGACAATAAAAAAAGACATTATAAGCATATTATGTCACAGTTCTGCATTTATTCAGTTTTCAGAAGAGCAGTTCCTCTTCCTCCCTCACATTGTAAGTCATTCATAAATCAATTTTCTGYAGAACAAAAACAACCATTTCAAAATGTGTAGGTGAAAAATAAAGTCAGGAATTATCATTAAGCTTAATAAAATTTGGAGTCTGTTAGGGGAGGGAAAAAATAACAGTTTGACTGATTGATTTTTTTTGCCAGCAAGAGAGGTGAGACTTTGTATGCCAAAATTTATACTGTCCATAGAAGCTTGCTCTGTGTTGTAAGGGAACCAATCATTGTATAATTTTTTTTTTCTGGTAGGAAAAAATGGGTTTTTTCTTTATATTTGTTCAGGTAGACCAAAGTCCTTGTTCATAAAGTTTGTGTGGGGTCTCACCTATTCACAGATTTACTCTCTTTCGCCTTGAAGCCCTTCCCCCTTGTCCTGTCATGCCCTTGTAAATAGTCTTGTTCCATCTTTCTTGGACTCCTGAGATATTTCTGTAAATTTGGGCAGTGATGGATTGGGTGCAGCTGTGACCTGCATGTGAGAAGAAAGCCTAGACAGTCCATGCCCAGCCTGGAGTGCTGATGTGGAATGAAAGCAGTGTCCTCAAATCCAAGCACATTGATCATCTCATGTCCAATGGCAGCGCTCCAGAGCTTTGGGATACCAGCCTGTTTTCAACAGGATTTCCCAGGCTGTGTGCAATTCAGTTCAGATTTTGGATATCTAAAGCATAGATTTTTTTTGTTGCATGCATTGTGAGTGGCACACTTTAAGAACACAGACAATTGGAAAGAGATGAGAGGAAGGCAATAAGGCTGATAAAAGTGTGATCTATTAAATCTCTTTAGATTCAAATGAGTGAGGYGAATCATGGAGATAGAAAGCACTGAGTGCTTTTTGCATATGGTATTTTTTGAAATGATATAAAATTCATACACTTTGAGATGCATTTTTAAATGGYATAAAATGCAATTAAGTAACTCATTTTAAGAAAAATTGGTGATAAATTTGTCCTTATCCATTTTAAAATCTTCCTATTTGGATGGGAAAATACATTAAACCTTATGGTTGTAATATAGCTAATAGAACCAGGAAGCAAAGAACAACAACAACAAAAAAATTGCAATTTAAAAGTCCCACTAGGAATATTAATAAGAGGCAGGATAACAGACAAGAGATGTGCAGTTTTCCTCAAGTGTCTTCAAATCATAGTCACAGTGCTCATTTTGGTTTTAAAAGCTTTTGCTTTTAGATTATAAATCAATTATGTCTTGAATGGTGGTGCTTACAGAGGGTGCTGTATATGAATATTTAGAATGTCTAGTTCTGCACCTGGTTATGGGACTGACTTCAGTTAACTGCTTGTGATACAGAGATTTGGGGTCAAAAATAGTACTGCTCTGTGTAGTATGGATTGGCTCATCTTTTTTGGAGCTGGGCTATTTCCTACCTTCCRTTTGCTATATGAAGTTATTTACACCTGGGGCTTCCTGGGACAGCCATGGCAGCTTTGGTGCTTTGCAAGATGATTTGAGTATGGAATACTCTGATCTGAAGGGGACTCAGCCTCATGGTTCTTGGAATGCTTGAATCCATTTCAGGTGCAGGAATCACACTGAGGAATTCCTTTGCACAGGTTGTTTTCCAAGCCCAGGTTTTGCTGTTCTGCTTTGATTTTGAGGCAATATTAAAAGGCTTTTGGTGCTAAATGAAAGGACTAAGGAAAAAGTTTAATGTACGCAGTGTTAAACTTCAGATGCCTTTACTTCCCCACGAAAACCATACATCAAGATTATGTACTGCTCAGATGGTTTCACTGCAAGCTCATTTAGGCTTCATTCCAAAAGAAACTGTCAGTTTAAATCTATCTTCATACATACATTAAATTTATACTGTTTCATAAAACAACAGTACAAAGGATGTTATTGACAGTTCTGCTCTTGAATTCAGCAAAGCTAAAATGAAGCACTGGGTAGAAATTCAGGGTTGTTTGCAGCAAGATGTTGCTCAGCCCATGCTGCTAGGCATAGCTTTTGGTTTATGATCCTTGCCATTTCTCAAGTGTTAGGGCTATAACTGCACCTGATTAAAAAGAAAAACTGTGCATCAATGCACCATAAAGCAGTGCCCTGGGAGGCCCCAAGCAGCTATGAACCCTATGAACAGTTGTAGTAGAGGTTTGCATCTCAGAGAATATGACTCAAAATCTCACATTTACTTAATCACCTTAAAACTTGCAACACAAAGAAACCAGCAGGTAAATTAAAACTACTGTTCCATATGTTTTTTAACTTGTTCTAAGGTCAAATTAAATTAAGTGAAAACASAGTGGTGATATTTGAAGATATGAACCCATAATAACATTGCCCTTCACTTGTGTTGCAAAAGTAATTTTCCTAATATGATAAAATATAAAGTATTCTCATTTGCTTGTTGCTGTTGTTACATCAGATTTTCCTGCTTAGTTGCCTATAAAGCTTGGTAAATTTAGCAGTAGTCTCATTATGTGCAATCATGTAATTTGGTTCATCATGTGGAAGCTGCTATTTGAAGCTGACTGTTCAATGTGCCTAATTTCAGTTGCACTTTTAAACCCACATATTCTGAAAGTGTGGCCCAGGAATCACCTGAGGACTGAGAGGYCCTGGGTTATCTGTGGTTCAGACTTCCAGGGGCCTCAGGGTTGCAGCTCTTGTAGCATCCTCTGCACAACTTGATTCAGTGTATTAAAATATGACAAGCATCATAGAGCATCAAATCTGGGGCTGTTTCTGGATGATGTGCTGATCATAAAAAGCAATTTGTGAATTACATATCAAAATCATACCAAGAAAATACTTACCCTGTTTAAAAAAGGCAATGGTGTGCACAGGGCAATATGAACACTGTGAAGTTTGATTYCTGTTAAAGTTAAACCAATTTCCTGTGTATATTAATATAAAATCATGTCTGCATCTATATTAACACTTAGTTCAAAGCAGGAGTGCATGTTGTGTTTTGCTGTTTCACTTTTTTTTTTGTTTTTTTAGGGTTTTTCTAGACAGGGTTTCCAGTTGTTCCTACTGCTGCATATTGGTTCATGATGCAGAGCAATCTTAGCTAGCACAGATGGGATTCCTGTCAGATTAAATAGATGATGCACTCTGGGAGCACTTCATATATTCCACCCATTAATTGGTTTTGAGACTGTGGAGCCAGGCCCGAGCTCTTCAGAAGTAACCCCACCAAAAAACATGTGTAGTGCAAATATCAGGTCCATTGTACCAGCTGCTTCATTCCTATTTGTGTTATTTGCTACAGAACATTTTAAAAGGATCATCAATGCAGTGAAGGAACAAATAATTTTTGCATGAAAACAATTCTGTGTGTTTTCCACCTGCGATAAGGATTTTTGCATTATGTCAAATGTTCATTCAATACATTCATATTATCTCATAGGAACAGGTAATAATGTCCTCTTCATGAATTATTATGAGGAGTCACTTGAACTGCTTAAAGTCTTCTTTTTTCATTCCTACCAAACCACCAGTTTAAGTAAATGACTTCTTATCATTGTCTGTTTAACACATGTCACAGGTTCATAATGCCATCATTCACTGCTGATTTGACTTCTGCATTTTCTATTTTGAACGTGACAGGAAGCTCCAATGTACTGGAATAGGAGAAAATTTCATTAAACAGGTCTATTTCAATGTTGGCTTTATCTCATGAATTACAATATCCTGTTGATGAGAAATGTGATATTTTATTATTGGTGCTGCAGCATACCAAAAATGTTTTGAACTGCCAAGGAAAGGAAAATCTGTCAGGCGTATTCTTGCAATAATCACCAGTACTGGAGGATTAAACTCCAAGAGAATGTGTGCTCACATAAATTTAAGAACACTTTTAAAATTGCTTCTAGTTCTATAAACTTATATTGCATTTTCACTGGGTGCTCTAACAGTAAACTAAAGCTTCTTAATCTTCTGGGTGAGATGTTTTTGTGATGAATTCTGCACCATAACTAAGGTTGGATACAATCCTGTGGTTTTGACTTCTGCACTAGAACTTTGTTAGCAGGTTTGGGGTGCAGGGTCTTGCTGCTCTAGAGAAACTAGGATGTGAATTCAGTTCTCAGGGAGAAAAAGGTTCTCTCATTTCATTTTCTCCAAGGTCTAATTTAGAAAGAAAAGGGAAAACAGATATAGCAATGTAAAAATATCTATAGGGTAATTCTTAAAATGGGGTGCAGTTCTAAATAGTGCACTGCTTTTGTGCACAAATGATTATGGGTGYATGAGTAAGGGGATTTTTACAGGGATTTTGAATGAGTTAGAGATGGGATTTCTGAGTTGTTTTGATGATGTGATTTATTGTTTTTTATCGTCTGCGTCGATAGGAAGGGTGAGTTCAGCTCACATCTTTATGGTTTAGAAGGTTACAAGACTCCTAGTTATAAGACCTTTTAAGGATTTATTGATTAATAAAGCACTGTTAATAAGGATATTTATGTTTTTGACCTAATCCTTAAATATTTCATCTGATGGACTCATKTTACAGTGTAAACTGTAAGCTTCCTTAGCCAATCTTATGACATATAACSTTACAGTACTKTATTCTAAACTCCTTGTTTACCTCTCTAACTACTTTTATTTTTTCTATATCTTAAACTCTAAAACTCTAAACTTTCTTCTTCTTAATTTGATGTGTTTCTGCTTTAAACTATAAATCCACATTCTTGCTTCTAGAACTTAAATTTGGAAACTTTTTCCAAGGTCTCAAATTGAATCCTGTGTTTAATTGTAAGCTTTCCTTACAGGCCYAAAGTTCTGAGAATTCCTTACATTTCAGATTCCAGCCATTGAGTATCACTTAATTTAAGGGAAATAGCAGGATCTTACATATGAATTGAGAGATATAGATACCTTAAGCTCATTTGCTTTTYTTTTTTGTATTTGTGTTATAAAATGTTATCAAACCTAATTCACTAAAATCAATATTGATCTAATTTTCCAGTGGCCTTAAACTTCCAAACACCGGGCCCATTCATGGAATTGCAAGATGGAAAATTCCTGGACAATGGTGGCTGTGGCTATGTGCTGAAACCTGCATTCTTGAGGGATCGCAATACCACATTTACACCCCGAAATGTGGGAGCACACAGCAGACCAATGTCTCTGTCAATAAGGGTAAGATTACTGAAGTGCTGCTTTGTTCCATAGAAATGAGAAAACAAATATTATCTAGTTCAGATGCAATTGTTATCTATTTTTTTTTCYGTTTTATTCTCATTCCTGTTTGTTGGGAATTAATATTTTTAACAAGAAAGGTAAAACTCTCATATCGTATCAACTGCTGCTTGGGTGCTTTCCAATCTGTAGCTCACTTACATTTGCTAAAAATATATAAGAGTTCAGAGCCTCTAAAGAGTCTGTAAAAATACAGGATTTTTCAGGATGCTGTAWAAAGGAATATGAATAATGGAGCTGACAAATGGACCAGTTAATWGTGCTTGTGAAAACTGAGCTGAAAAAACAGAAATCAAATGTGCACTTTGGGTGTTATTTCTTTCAATATCAATAATACCACRTGTACTATTATAATGCTAATTGAGAAATGGAAATTTTTAAAGATAAGATAGGAAGCTTTAGGCTTCTTTTAAGTGTTATTATCTTCCTATGCATATATTAAAGACTATTTATAATCCTAAAATGGTATAAATAAGTGTGAAAGGAGGGATGAATTAATAAGTCTTTGAATTATTTCTACTTCTTCCAAATTATAATGTGATTTACGTCTCAAAAATACTAGAAATACATGTAATTTACAAATAAATGGTTAGAAAAGCCCTTTTTTTTTCGAGATAAAGTAGATTTGTTATAATTGTTCACTAATTAAAAAACTCCCTTTTCCCAATGAAAAAGTAATATTTCTGAATACACAGAATACCACTGGCATAAATGCTATTTAATTAGCATATAATTAGTGTGTAATTGCTATTTTGTTTCTTTCAGACTAATAAATAGTGGAGATAAAACAATAGTTAGTGACAATTATAAAATACTTACATAATGCACGTACCTAATCAAGAACATTTTAGTGTCCTGACAGCGAGCATACCAGTTGTGAAAAGACATTGCTGGATGATTTCAGGCAGCCAGGCAAATACATCACTTATTTTAGCCCTAATTTGGATGAAGCTGGAATTACGATGAGGAGAAACCCTGAATTGTAATGCAGGAGACAGAACAAAATCATTGTCAAGGCAAAGGAAGTGTCTGAGCTTGGGAGGAGCTGCAGAAGAGAAAGGCAGTGTTTTAGATTGAGGAGTTTAGACTGAGACTACAGGCTGGTAGAGGAGCAGTGGCATCCCACTGGCTGAGGCAATGAAGGGCACAGTGAGCCCCATTCATTCTCAGCAGCAAAACCCAGGAAATGGTGGTTGAAGACAAAAGGAATTGGGAGCAGGAGTCAAAGGAAAAGCAGCTTCTGCTGGAAAAGTTGCTAACTGGATGAATAGAGGAATGACTTAATAGAAAGCAAAGATATAAAACATCTAGGGGGCAAATCTCTCATGAATGAAGGACTGAAAAGTCACACAGGGCCTGATTTTACTGAATTCATTATCCTCAACCTGATGTGCCACAATTCCCATCAAGAGGCATGGAGCTTTTGAAGCACAAATAGAGATATTCAAGGTGCTTCATAAAGAGCCTTCTCAGCCTAACAATTTTTACACCTCTCTGCATCACCTTGGATCTCAAGAATGGATTGGATTTATGGATTTGGTTTATAGTATGCTTAAAAGAACTCACTCTTTTCCCACCCCAGGGGAAACTTTGGCTCTAGGAATGGCTCATGCAGGCCTTGGCAAAAGCACTCAGGACATGGCAAGGAATCTCCCAGCTTCTCAGTGGGCAGCCCATCAGGGATTGCAAAGCTTTCTAGTGAAGACTGTAGCTATTCCCTAGGAAGAAAGGACATCAGTGTTTGCCAAGGCTCTGCTCTTCAATATTTCTGACTAGAACTCCTCTTGGAGCAAGGTGTTACAGGAWATACCTAAGCAAAAGGTGGAATTTGTGGGTTTTGATTGTTTGGGTGGTTGACAGGGGAATAAGAAACTCTTATGATGCTTAGTCCTGAGACCAGGATCAGGGGTCATATCTTGCAGCTGTGTTTTCAGGCTTGTATATCTCTCTCAAGACATTTCATACACTGATTTCTAAAAAGCTGAYTACTGCACAGATGTTTACTCTTTCCTAGGTGTCCTGAAATATAGATAGAAAGCAGACAAAGTTGTGACTTTCAGAAGTCCTTTCTTAGGCTGGGTGCCAGATTACAAGGCAGTCTGAGACAAAATTTGCAGGTAGCTAACTAAATTAAGGAGAAAAACATCAGGAAGCTCACTAAATCAGGAGTTTTTGTRTTACTGTGTAAGACATGAGGCACAGGTGAGGGAGTGTGCTACACACCCTGGAGCACAATGCAGATGTCACTGTGGGTCTTGATGCTGATCCACTCCCCACAGACTGGAATTCATGAGCTTGAG
The DNA here is from genome assembly GCA_014549065.1 of Cardinalis cardinalis. NCBI lineage: Eukaryota > Metazoa > Chordata > Aves > Passeriformes > Cardinalidae > Cardinalis > Cardinalis cardinalis. The sequence goes on from JACDOX010000143.1 coordinate 1,074,099, forward strand.
TGTAGAAAATGTAAAAATCACTGTAGACTGATTCCTCCAATGTTATTATTTTGCATGGTAACAAAATAGAATTTTTATGTGCAGCTATTGAGTAAAAACCCCTGAAAATTATTGTTTAAAATATGGTATCGGTTTTATATTTATATAAAAATATATAGTTAGTGACACATATATATATACACGTGTATTTATTTATTTATAAAAAATATATATTTAATTATGTATGTATTTATTTATTTATTTATAAAGAGGGTGGTGAAACACTGGCACAGGCAGCCCAGAGAGGTTGTATGTGCCCCATCCCTATAACCATTCAAGGTCAGTTTGGACTGGGCTTGGAGCAATCTGATCTAATTACAAATGTTCCTAAATATATAAATTTTCCCATATATATATATATATATATATATAATTATTGATTCCATTGTATTTAATACACCAGTTTATGGCTGGTATATACTTAAAATGATTTCTTCTGAAAGGTATTTCTATTATGGCTACTCTATGGCTGTGAATAGTTCATTCTTACAGTTATTTCAATATAACTTTAATTTTCCAGCTGATCAGTGGCCATCAGTTACCACCCAGTGCCATGTCAAAGACCAACAAAGCTGACCCCACGGTGCAGATAGAAATCTATGGTGTGCCAGAGGATCAAGCCAAAAAGAGATCWAGTGTTGTAAAAAGCAATGGTGAGCAGCAGTCTGACTCTCTTGGCTGTGAACAAAGCACAACAACATTTTATAAGGAATCACCAAAGAATTATAGAAAATGCAATTATTTCTCTCTAGACTACGATCTCCTGGCACAAAATCTGTAGCAGAAGTCCATGCTGAGTGCCATTTTTCTAGACTGGTAGGTTAAGGAAGCACAAGCTGGGAGCACTCTCCTTTTCTAAAGGAAGATGGAATTTTTTTGCACACTGCTGTGGGCTCATTCTGGACAGCAGCTCAGTCCCACAGAGCTGATTACCTGCTCTTCCCCAGCTGGAAGGGAAGAGGGCTGGAAGGGCCAAAATGAGAAAACCCATGGGTTGAGAAGAYAGTTTAATAGGTAAAGCAAAAGCTGCTTTACACACAAGCCAAGCAAAATAAGGAATTCATTCACCACTTCCCATGGGCAGGCAGGGGTAGAGCCATTTCCAGGGAAACAAGGCTTCATTATGKAGCTTTGTGTTACTTGGGAAGACAGACTGAATGTGCTCCCTTCTTCCTTTCCCCAGCTGTGAGCATGCCACCACTGCTAAGGAACATCCCTTTGCTCATCTGGGCTCAGCTGTCCCACTTGTGTCTCCTCCCAGCTTCCTGGGTACCCCCAGCCCCCTCACTGGGATGGGGAGGCTRCTTTGCAGAGTGAGAAAGACAGAAATCTCAACACTGTGTGAGCCCAGCTCAGCAACAGATCAAACTGGTGTATAATCAGCACTGTTTGGGTTAAAAATCCAAAATGCAGCATCATGGGGGTTGATATGAAGAAAATTAATCCTATCTCAGCCTAAACCAAGAGACAAATTGGTGAATTTAGATTTTTTTTCTTAAGCAATTGCTGTAACTTCATCACTTGTCTCATTTGAAGATTCTAGTAGGAGTAATCCCTTAATTGCTTGACAGGTGAAGTGTGTACTCTTTGTTGCTGTCTTTGAGCACTCCCTTATCTTTATAATATAGATCTCCTTGATGTCTCAGACTACAACTTCCCTGTGATCTCCCTTTTTCTGTACCTCTGTCTTCTATTCTTCCTTTTTCTTTTTTTTTAGATGGCTGCTGTTTTAAATCAGCCCCTGAATTTCTTTTCTCTGTATGAACATTGCTAAAGACAAAGTWACCCTTTCTGTTCCACATTCTTTTTTTGTCTTTCTAGTCAAGTGAGTGTTTCACTACCTGAATTTATTTATTCACTGTGAAAGGAGAAACTTTGGCAAAAGCATGAAACTGGTATGGCTATAGGAAAATTTAGGTTGAGCAKAAGTTCTTAACTTGGCTATCCTTGGCCCATTTTGCTCTCTTTTAAGGGATGACATCAACTGTCTTAGGCTTTTGTACCTCTACAGTCAGTGGGAGTCTGGTTATTTATTTAAATGGGCACAGATATCTAGGGAAAAAGAATGACTCTTTACCAGTTCAGACTAGTGACAGCAGGTACAATAATTCAGTTACTGAGTAGAAAAAAAAGGAATCACATTTGAATCCTGTTTCTTTTTTCTTTTCCTTAGCTTTGTGCCCTAAATGGAATGAAACCTTCTCTTTCAACATCCAAGTTCCAGAGCTGGCAATGATACGCTTCTGTGTGGAGGATGAGGTGTCTCTGGTCAACAAGGACTTCCTTGGCCAATACACTTTACCTGTGATGAGCCTGAATACAGGTAATACTTTTATGTGAACCATCTCTAACAGCTTAAAAAACTCTGCAACATTCCAAGCTTTTCTTTTTATTGTAGCATTGAGAGAGTACAGCATCATGCCTGTTTTCTAGAGGGAGATTGTCTAACTAAATGAATACATGGCACTCTCTGTTTTTTGAATTAATTGTATTCTCTGAATGCAAATGCATGATGTTGAAATCAAAGCAGTATTAATGACAGGTGGTTATTCCCACTGTAGTATTCCGTTCTAGATGGAAACTGCTCGGGTGGCATTTTAATTCATTGCAAGAAGTGAGACTAGTCAGAACTGCTATGAAGGCAACAGTTTTGTGCAATTCCTACTCAGATAAGTTCAAAACCCAATACCAAATTAAAACAAACCAAACCACCAAAACTCCCTCAGGTAACCGATCTGCAACTTTTCAGAGTGGAGAACAATGGTTATAAATCAGACAAAATATGGCATTTTTCTTGCTGGAGTTTCTTTTGTTAAGCCAGTAGAGATCTTGGAACCTTTGTAATAAATGGGCTGCACATAAAGAGCAGACACAGAAGTCAATAGGCCAAGGAGAAAGGCTTATGTAAAATGGCTGTTTACTACACTGGCTTTCCAAAGCTATTTCTGACAAAACAAACAGCTTTTATTAGAGAATAAAGATGGGAAGGCAAAACATTGGAGCTGGCAACAGGCACTGAGCTATTTTATTAAGCTTAACAAGATTTTATATGGCTTTTTTTCCCTCATGTTTGGAAGTCATAAAGCTGCTTGTGATTCTTAGTTGAGGTTGAGGAGTTATACAAGAACAAAGACATTACTCTTAGAGCTCAGTTGTTTTTCTACAACATAAATTTTTACACTGRTAACCTTTTACTTTCCTTTTTTTTGTATTCTTCTGGATAATGAGAGAAAACTCAACCCATCAACTCACAATGTCTGAGACAAATTCAAATATCAGACACTGCTTTTTCCAAATGCTTAAAAAATTATTAATTGAGGCTTTTTTAGATACAAATTTTCAGTGTGGCTTAATGTCCCTATAGGATTAATTTTGGTCACAAAYGAGGGATTCATATTTTGGAAAAGTAAGAGCAGTAGATTTTTGAGGAAATATTTCCAGTGGAGTAATTCAAAATGCTAGGAAATGAGTTTAAGTACAAAAACCATAATTGATGCCAAACAAATTGCCCCAGTCCCCACTTAACACAACATAAAATAAAAGTAATTTGCCATCAGGATGCCCAGCATTATTGAAAGCATTTWTTGCAATGTTTACCATTGAGACCTCTGAAACCAGGTCTGGAATGATGGTTTTGCTTTAGGTACCCAGGCTCTCTAAACAGTGAAATGGGAAAATAATTCTTGTAGAGGGTGTCACAAAAAGAAGACAAGGGAAGAACTGCCTAAAATGCTGAAGGATGAGCTAGGATTTCAGTCTTAGTCCTCAGCACTCCAATTGCTTTAATCTGTGCTATAGGACTGTCCCTCAGTCCCTAGGATTTGTATCCCTGAGGTGTCCCTGAGGGCAAGTTCCTTGCAAAAGCTGACAGTGCTTACATCTTTTTATTTTCTTTGTCAGGTAGTGGGAAAAAGTTGTGCCATTTCCTCCCTCCTCTGCATTTTCTTTTGAAAGGATTCAAACCTATATCCACACTGCCTTCCTTTCCCCAGCAGCAGACTCCCAGCTAGTTGTAGACTCCACTGGGGAGGAATGWTTGCTGCCCAGCTGTAGCAGAATTTGATTTTCCATGTAGTGATGATGTAGCTATACTCAGAGGGGCTGAAATTGAGAAAAATTCTCMACCTGGGTGGTTAAAGGGAAATAGGAGGGGAGTCCTCTGTTACAGTCCCTGYGCCAATGAATCTGCCATGGAGAATGCTAATACAGGACAGGAACTCAATTATTACCTCTATTATCATGGGTAGTTAATTATTTCATGCAAAATCAAGCAATTTCAATTAAAAAAAAAGTTTTACTTCTCTCAGGACACTTTGTAGAATATTCTTTAGGTAGGGGCTAGAACATGAGTATTCAGAAATTATTCTTAGTCCTTGAAATGTATCTTYGGATAGGAAATCAACCAAGCTTTCCACATATTGTGTGCATGCCTTAAAAACTGATTTCAAATGAAAAGTGTCTGAGACCAGCTTTAATATCTGCTGCTGAAAATCTGAACCTTTAAAATCAGAGGAGCTTATGTGTAATAGACAGAACAAGGAAAAATTATGCCAGGGAAGGTTCAGTTGGGCATCAGGGAGAATTTTGTCACTGGAAGGGTTGTTCAGCACGAGAAAGGGCTGCTCAGAGAGGAGGTGGAATCACCATCCCCAAAGGTGTTCAAGGAACAACTGGATGTGGCACTTAGTGCCACGCTCTGGTTCACAAGGCAGTGATCAGTCAAAGGCTGGACTTGATGATCTCAGAGGCCTTTTCAAAYCTAAACAATTTTATGGTCCTGTATAAAAGAAGCAAGAAATTCCAARCCCAGGTAAATGTGGGCCCCAAAGACTCCACAGGGAACCTGACACACCTAAATAGGGATTTTGAGAACTGCAGTTTTKAAAACACAGATGCTGATACAAAACAGAGACTTACTGAAATACTTGGAGYTATATATACATAGATAGAATACAGAATATTTTTAAATCAAAAGTGACATTGTTTATTATTATGAAATAATGGACATTTAGTCATATCAAGCCATACAGGCTGGGGTTTTGAAGGAGAGATTGTTTTGTTTTCTAAGCAGGTAAGTGAATTATGTTTGAAATTGAGAACTACGGCTTCTCCAATTGCTTCAACCAACCAGATGAACACGTTGTTTCTGAYGGCATGACTTATCTCTAATAAAGTGAATTACTCATATGAAATCAACTTTTTAAGATGTCATGGCAGAAGATGTTACACCTCATTTTTTTCTGCCTCAGCTGGACAGTGCACAGCTGCTGCAGCGCTGTTCTGTAGGTGCCATCACTGCTGYTTCACATGCTGATTTCATTGGCTATCAGAACAATGTGTGCAGCGCCTAACCTTGGGTATTACATGGCAACCTTTGTCCATGTTTAAATATCACTGGGCTAAAAGTCTTCCATTTGAAAAAATACCACATCCTGGAGAACACTAGAATTTTTTACTCTGTCACTAAAAATATCAGAATTGAAATACTATATATATATATATATATGAGAAGAAACAGCACAAATGGTGTTTAGGTCCTCTATAATTTCATTTTATTTTAAAGAGCTATTTATAGAATCATAAATTATGCCTTATCTGCATAGATGATCATAAAACCACTCCATTCTAATATCTGTGCTTGTGATTAATACACTAATAAGGTGTCATTATATTTCCAGGTTACCGTAACATTCCACTGATATCCAAAAATGGAACCAAGCTGGAATCTGCATCGCTGTTTGCTCATGTCTGGTTCTATTAGTGATGTTCTGCAGAAGAAATTGTTCTGGGGGATTGTTCCCTGCTTCAATAAAATAGCATTTCTGGCTTTCCAAGAGCCCAGTGGCCTGATTTCCAGACTGGCACATTCCCGATGATTTTGTGAAGCCAGTGGGACTTTTATGGAAGGGGTGTCCTGGATAAGGGCTACTGTCCTTGGCCCTACTGCTATTTTTCTGTAGGGGAAGACTGAGTTTGAGAAGACCTAAGGAGCTTTGAAGTGCTCGAGTGTTGGAAAATCCCAGCTCTACAGAGACAGGGTAACTGAGAGGTGTTTTAAAAGATTTTATTCCATTATCAGTCTCATAGAAGGGTGAGACATAAGAGATGTAAAACTCAATGCCATTCTATCARAAGCCACCCTATTTCCTGGTTACAATATGTTATAAATGTTTTTCAGCCTATTAGCTTTTCCCACACAATGCTGCTAATACTTCTAACCCAAATCATCTATTTTTTTATCCCACATGGTCTTGCTAAAATGCATCTTTCATAGTTCTAATTCTCAAAAATATCTGGTCTTTTTGCAAGGCCATCTTTTGGAACTTGTTTCTAGTTCAGTCTCTCTCAACAATGTCATCTCCATTCCATGGCCTTCCCAAGTCAGCACACCTTATCTCAGAGTTTACACACACATGTACAAGGCTGTGTAAGCCTTCTGCCAGGTTTTGAGAGCCCTTTATAAATCCATTTTTCACACACCAGTCCATGGGACTTGATGAGATACAGCCACAGGTCCTGAGGGAACTGGCCTAAGCTGCTATCCATATACCTGAGAAGTCATGGCAGGCCAGGGAAGTTCCCACTGATTAAAAAAGRGGAAGCATAGCCCACATTTGCTATCAAAAACAGCACTGAGGGAGGTGATTTTACCCTCCCACTCTSCTCTCAGGAGATCCCACCTGGAAAGTTGTATTCAGCTCTGAGACCCCCAACACAAGAAAGGTGTTGGTCTTTTGGAGTGAGTCCAGAGCAGGGTCATGAAGATGGTCAGAGGTGTGGAGCACCTCTGCTGTGAGGAAAGGTTGAGAGGATTGGAGCCTGTTCAGTCTGGAAAAGAAAAGGCTCCAGGGAGATCTTAGAGAACTTTCCAGTAGAAGGGCACGTAGTGATTAGACAAGGGTGGATAGTTTTAAACTTAAAGAAGGTTTAATTGAGTATTAGGAAGAAGTTTAATTGAGTATTAGGAAGAAATTTTTTATTGTGAAGGTGGTGAGACACTGGCACAGATTTCTAGAGGAGTTGTGGACTCCTCATCCTTGGAAGTGTCCAAGGCCAGTTGGATGGGGCTGTAAGCAACTTACAAAGGGTCTCTGGCCATTGCAGGGCTTGGAATGAGATATTTAAGATCCCTTCCAACCCAAGCCATTCTGTGATTCTATTATTCTCTGATTATTCAGAAACAATTCATAAATACTCAATGTTTTTGAATATTTTTAAAATTCTGTTAATGTCACTTGGAGCAAATTTCAAATTTATGATTAATTATTGAGTGAGAATATTAGTCCAATATATAAGATCATGTCACAGGAAATAGCACTGTTAGAAAACTGCATTATAGTTTTAATAAGGAAACTGAGACAGTAGACTAAGAGGAATCTAAAATCAATATTGMACTGTAAGGTCAGGTAATTTGATAACTTTGTAAGCTGCTCTCAGTGTGTTTTCTGTGCTTGAATGACAAGGCACTTGATATGTTTCTCAGGAGAGCCTACAGCATAAAATTTTGGTGTCCAGATCTTTTGTAGTGATGATATTCTGTGTGCCAGCCAATGTCCCTTGCACATGGTAAATATTTTACAGTTTCTTACAGCTCTGAATAGACTAATAATATTCAAACAGAGTTCCCCTCACCTCCCCTTACTGAGGAGGATCTTAGTGCACCAGTTTGACTGCGGAAAGAATTTTCAGATAAAACCTGATCAAGTCCATTGGCTTGATCTGAGAAAAACTCCAGCTTATTTCATTTCCTAGGTAACAGTCCAAGTCCCCCTTCAGGAGCTTTATACAGCTTTATATTCTGAAGACTGATGTAAATGTCCTTTGGGAGAAGAAGGCAATTACTTTCCCTTCTGGGATTATTACCTCTCTAGTGACCACCTTTCCACCTGGTAGGAGAAATGTCAGATCTGTCCAGTATATGGTAATTTAAAATTTAAAGCAGATCAGATCACAAATCAACACATCTCCTGTGCCCCTGGCCCTGGAAAGGTTTATGTACATGGTCAGTGGGTCTGGCAATAATGGACAGTTCACTGTGGCTGCTCACATGCCAAATGCTTAAAGATGTGCTTAAGTGCTTCCTCAAATTAGAGAAAAACAGAGCCCATAATTAGCATCTGTGAACTTAAAGGAACCACTCATGTTCATTATTTAATATATCAACATATATTTTATAGCTCTGAGGTCTATTCAATGCATGTATTGACTTGAACTCTTTATGCAGCACAAGAGTGCAATGTGGGAAGACTGCTGGGAACAAATATTTGTGGTATCATGATCTTAAATAAATCCCCCACTGAAAGCTCACATTCAATATATCCTCTTTATTCATGAACATTAGCTTTTCCCTTCTTTCCTCACACCAATGACCAAGTTACATCTGCTTCTTGGATGTCAGCATAAAAGAAACAATGACATATATTAATGAAAAATTAATATCCTGGATTAAATGTTACATTGTATCAAAACTTTAAAAGTTCTTATAAAACCAAAGTATTGATTGGGTAAGATTTAATGTGAAATTTTCTGGACATCTGAAATATATATGAAATATATAAACCATCCCATGGTTTTCTGGTGAAATCACATGCAGTGATGATAAATTACAGCATTATCAGCGTTGTTTCAACAGAGTCAGTGGAATTAATGGGCAAAGAATGAGCCCCCAAACACTGATGTGTWCAGAGTTCAGTATTTTTACAGTACTATTTAATATTAACAAAATCAAGCCCTTCATTGCTGTCATACGAAGTTCCTGCACGTTGCTACAAGCCCTTATAATGTGATTCCTTAAACTCACACTGGCAGGCATCTGTGGCACTTTTAAGACAACAGGCTAATGGTTAGAAGTGTTAGGATGTGTGCTCAGCAGATGACTGCCTGTTCTCAAGGGCAACTGAGACAAAATGTACCCTGGGAAATGGGATAAAGAAACATTAGTGGGCAAATAATTGAATCATCTTGGAGAACATTTAAATGACACTATTTCCCAATGGGTACCACTTTTCTTCATTGAACTGGACACTGCTCAGTTGAATGTTAACAGCTCCCASAAATGTTCCTTTGCTTTTCACAACAAGCTTCAGGACACGGCCATGGAGCTCTGGGACTCTGTCATAGACAATCTGAAATCATAAATAGTGAAACAGAAAAAAACCACATAAATTTGTTAATCTCTGTGACAGGCAAAGCACTTCATTGCAGCACACATGATGATGATTAATCCAATTTTGTGATAATTGCTTTAAACTTCCCTCCRGAATAGTAAGTTATTAACCATCAGCCAAATTCACTTAACTTAGTAAATTTACCTCAGAAATACATTCGACCTTATCTCATTTATATAAAGAGATTCTACCTTAGAATCATGAGCTTAGAATGATGAGATCTGATTATTTCAAAATAAATATTATTATTATATTATTTCAAATAATTGAATTACATAATTATTATATACTATATGTAATACACTATATATAATTATATATTTATACCTTATATAATTATTATATACATATAATATACATAATATGTATTATATGTTATATAATAATCGTATATATTATTRTATATGATATGTTAAATATGTTATAAATATATTATATGTCTGTGTTATCTATAATAAATAGACCATATATTATATAGTATACATAGTATATAGTATATCTATTAAAAATTATATATTATATATATTATATAGTATTTATATTTTAATAGAGAATATATTATAAATATATAATATTATATAATATATAATATATTATGTACATATACACTATATATATCATTATATAATATATATATATACTATATTTTATGTATCATTATATATGATATATATTATATGATATATTATATGGTCTATATATGATATAGACTATATATTATAATATATATTATATATTAAAAAAATAATTATTTAAAATATTATGTGAAAATAAATCTGGAACCTGTCTTGAACATTGCTTGAGAGGAAAAAAAAATCATTATTCATACTTTTCCCTGTGAAAACTGGAAAAGATGGGACCCAGTTCAGCAAATGGAAGTTTCTATATTTAGATGTTTCTGATACTCCAGAAGTGCTGTTGATACTCTCAAAATAAATGAGACAGTAATTTAGCATCTCTTAAAAAATTACTAATGCCAATAAATTTAAAATAGCTTTTAAATTACCTTAGTGCTGTGAGAACACACTGGGATTAAGTATGAAATTATAATGGTGCATTTTCTGAATTTAAAAAATACCCAAACAATCTGGAGCAATAACCTAACAAGAATCAGCTGCACTCAGAAAAGATTTCCATGCTTCAGTCTCTGCATCAATAAAAACTGCTGAGTGAACTGCCYGTGAGCTTGATAAAATGTGAGGGAATGCTCTCAGTGCAGGCCTGAAAGGTAAACTCCCTTTAAAGAAGTCCATTTAAGCTAAAATTTGTATGGCATGGCTGGAAATGTTTTTGCTATTTTAGTTGCAGTGGAAAAACCCTTTAAATTTTAATCTCTCTGTGCTGTTTGAAAAGCAAATGTGGTGACATTCTCTCACTTCAGGAGAACGGGAAACTGAAACTGCCTAAAGGGCATTTTCCTGCTTGGACTTTCCATGGAATCCGTAGCCAAGGCACTGCTGGGGAGGAGAAAAGGCAGRGTGAGCCCCTCCAGCTTGGATCTCTGTGGCTGGACTGATGAACCCCCTCTATACTTCCACTTGCAACTGCAGGAATTTCACAGGGAGCATGGAATGGACAGGACACCCAGCAACCCTCACAGAAAGCACCAACATGACCAAGAAAGGTCTTGCCAGGGGATTAACATTTCCTTTTCCATTTAAAAACCTTTGGAAATAATAGTTTGGGATGGCTGTCATGAAATTGGCACCTGGTGCTTTTTGGTTTTCATGTTTACTGTGCCTATTTCACCAAATTGTCTGTGAATTACAAATTTCACYGCTTCTCTTTCACTCACTGAAATAAAAGTGAGATGATGAAAAAAATCTGGAAAGCAAGGACAGGCACAGTAAGCATAATAAAATTTAGAATAAATCTGTGATCTGACACTGAGGCAATGCTAATGTTACCAAAGAAARCTGCCTTGTTTCTTTGCCATTATATTAAAGGTACCAGCTGTTGCTTTAAATCACMAAAAACTACACTTATCAGCTGTAAATGCTAAGAAACTGAACTGGGGCAATGAACAACTTTTAATCTTTGGCCAAAAATAGGCTTTAATCTTTGAGCAATGACAGACCTTTGCAGTGCAGGGTGGGTGGTTGTCAAATGATCCCAGTAAACTGTTTCTAAAATGGTATTGCAAATTCAGCTGGAGTAAGGTATCTATCATCATCAGGATGGAGGGAGAGGAGAAAGGTCTGAAGAAAGCTGAATTAGGGTGCRGATAAAACAAATGCCACCTGCTAGAATTTGGGAACAGTTAAATCCTGAATTGACTGTGCAGTGAGAATATTTGTCTGCCTTTTACACAGATAGATCAGATGGAGGTGAGTTACGTGTGGCCATGCAGCAAATCAGTGGGACAGTTAGGGCTGGAATTCAACTATTCCTGGCTCCAAAAAGAGAAACACTGTTGACCTACAGGAGTCTAATGACATTTTAATCACAAATGAGGGACAGTTGCTTCTCCTTAGGTAGCCATGGCACAGTTCCTAGATTTGGTAATTAATCCAAGGTAGTTTTGATGCATGGTGCTGGAGGGAGTGGCYGTGGCTCCTGGTACAGTTCCCCTCCTCCCCTTCCATCACACTGGCTGGGGCTGCTCTGCCTTCATTTTCTCTTTGTATTCCATTTCTCCGTGTTACTCCTTTTCCACCACCACTTCTCAATGCAATGTAACATTAACTACTGTGAATGCAAAAAATTCCAAAATCCAGATACAGGCACAGGAGAAAAGAAGGATTTGTTTGCTAAAAGCCACTCCAAAACATTTGCTGTAACTCATTGTCAGCCCTCCTGGACTTTCGCATCTTCACTCTCACACACGAATAAAAAACAAACATAAAACRCAGTTTTGCAAGGTTGATAATTTGCTGTAGGCAGTCATAAGCAATAGAAGTACAAAACTAAAATCAAAAATACMCAAGAGAAGCACATTTCAGATTTTTCTCAGTCTGGAACAAAGAAAGAAATTAATATACAGCTTCCTTCCAGCCATTTGGATTTAATAAAAACTTATGAACTCATAAAAAGGGCTACAACATTTCTGTACACAGTGTTTTGGACAGTAACTAACTTAAGAGACAGCTGACTTATATTTTTAGTAGTTTTTCTTCCCTGGGGCGGCTTCTGCCTCAGTCTACCAGCCTTGGACAGAAACTGCATCCAGAATGACATCACATATGGAGGAGCAGAGCTGCTAAAGCACAGGCATCGGGTTGGAAATGGCCAGGTTCAGTGGAACCATATGTCCCCACTGTGATTAGCACTTCCCAGTGAAAAAGATTGAGCATCTGGGAAGGAGGCTCTCAGTTTTGATTAAGGACATTAAAGTTTTCATGGAATTTCTTTTAATGGTAACGGAATACTTGTTAACCACAATTAAATCTCCTCCCAGTGACTACTGACTGACTGCAGACAGGATTTTGGATTTCATTGCATTCAAAAGGATCTAAGAACAATTTGAAAGATWATTGTCTTCCAGCATTGCTGGCTGGCTCTTATCTGTTGTTAATTTTGGATACCTTACAATGAATGTTATGATATAATTCTATTATGTTCCTTTGCTTTAAATGTCCTTCAAATGTAAAGGGATTTCTTTAGACAGTTTAATTAGATTCATTCCACTCTGATAGCAAAAAAAAAAGAAAGAAAGAACAAAAAAATAAAGCCTACTTCCTTGTTATTCCACTGCAGTACGGTGGGGAGGGAAATTTGCCTCAGCTGTGAGCAGCAATACTACTCAGGGAGCCTCCTCACAGAATTCTGGAAGTCATCAGTGTGAKCAGGCAACTTTTGTAATTAACAGATGTGGGAAAGGGGAAATATTAGAACTCCAGGAGTGAGAAACTAAGAGATAAGCACTCAGACTCTGCTGACTAACCTAAGTTTTATCATATCTTATCTGTGAAACAGGGTGGAGTGGTGATATTTTCCATGTGTTCTACTTTATAGCCTGCTGAAAGAGCATTTGTAAATTACTTTGAGATCTTTAGGAGATTTGTTACATGCAATAATTAAAATCTCCAATCCCACCTACTGTTTCAATCTCATCTGCCCTTACAAATGAACACACTTTATATCACTTCCCATTCTGCCATAAATGTTTCTCCATACAAATGTTTCCTTTCACCCCAGAGGCATGAGCACTTCAGTGGTGTGTGAAATAATCATATATAGCTGTGAACTGATGGCATTTTAACATAAAAAGAACCTGGCTATTTATTCTTGTGTTATCATTTAGGACAGTGACAACCAATTTTCAAATGTTAATTTGAATAACAGCATCCATTCAATTAATACTTTCCATGCTATTGTGCATATCTGCATTCAGAACTGCTGGGTTATGGTGCAATGATGCTTGGCCTCATTTGGCTAACGTGTAACTGTGGTTATGGGGTRAGACAGAGCACTGTCAACAATCCAACTGCTTTCCTGAAGGGAGAGGCATAAAAGACACTGTTTCACTTCTGAAAAAGGTGCAAAACAGACAGTTGTCCCTTTTTGTGATACATACCTTCATTTTGGTCATCTTCATAGCTGAAATGCTGTATTGTTTTATTTCAAGAGTGGGCAAAACAGACAAAACAAGTTGCACCTGTGTGAGTTGTGGGTGACCTGCTGGGAAGGACCCGGGGGTCTTGGTGGACAACAGGCTGTCCATGAGCCAGCAGTGTGCCCTCATGGCCAAAAAGGGTCCTGGGGTGCATTAGGAAAAGCACTGAGAGCAGGTTGAGGGGGGTGATCCTGCCTCTAACAGCCCCAGTGAGGCACATCTGGAGAGCTGTGTCCAGCTCTGGGCTCAACAGACCCAGAAAAGCAGGGAACCACTGGAGAGAGTCCAGGGAAGGGCTGTGGAGATGGTGAGGCACTGGACCATCTCTCTCATGAGAAAAAGCTGAGTGAGCTGGGCCTGTTCACCCTGGAAAAGAGACAGCTGAGAAGGAGCCTCATCCATGTCTGCCAGTGTCCACAGGGAGAGCTCAGGGGATGTACCAGGCTCTGCTCTGCAGGGCCCAGAAATGGGACAGGAGGCAACAGGAGGACCTGATGCCCAGGAAGGTTCACCTAAACATGAGGAAGAACYTCCCTGKGCAGTGATTGAGCACTGGAACASATTGTCCAGAGTGGGTGTGGAGCGTCCCTCACTGCAGATACTCATCTGGACACGCTGCTGTGCCATGTGCTCTGGSATGGCCCTGCTGGAGCTGGGAGGTGGCACCAGGTGCCCACTGTGGGCCCTTCCAGCCTGACCCATTCTGGGATTCTGTGAAACAAGAAAGGGTGGAAGGAAGTGAAGAGAACTCACAAGTTCATTGTAAGTAGGGTCAGAGCCTTTTGGAGCTGTCCTGGTTTTCCTTCGACTGACCTCACCAGGGTCTGGCAGAAGATAAAATTCAGCGTGTGCACTTGGGGTAGAGCCATCTGGGAGGTGCTGGAAAACAAGGTCACAAATAAGAATGTCCATGTTCTAGCAAAGAAAATAAACAAAAAAGTACCAAATGAAATCTGGGCTCTTAGCAGACGCGGAAACAGGTTACATTCTCAGTATTCTCTGGGATAAACTGGAGTGCTAGTGGAATAACAAGAATTATTAGAATTCAGCTTAAAATAGAATCAAGAAAATAAAAATTAAATAATGCAAAGACAATGTAAAATTGTCTATCTTTAWTATTTACATTCTGATGGAAAAACCCTTAAGCCTCAATCTACCCTAACTCACCTTAATCTGATGCAAAGTCCAGCCCTTTCACTTTCCAGAGCAAGGTACAGAAACTGGATTAAACAGTAAGCTCCTATTGATTTGAACCCCTAAGTATCAGTGCTGATACGGGGAGAACCAATTGCTTCTAAGGGTGTTTTGTAAAACATATTACTATAGAGGAGCCAGGAGCATTTCCTGCAGCAATATGGGCAGGACAGGATTCTTATAACAGCCTTTCCCATCTTGCCCATCACACAGCTGCAATCTCTCTTTAATTTTCCAGTTCAGGTTACTGAATGATATTCCAGATATTCCAKCTTATATGGTAGCAACTCCAGATCAGAGGCAATCTATTAACCAGGCTCAGTCATCAGCCAGTACTGGTGGGTGGAGAATTTTTTGATAACTTCTGAGGAGCTCTAAAGTTATTCCTAAAGCAGCATTACAATTACTCAGAAAACACGTATTACTTGAGGCTTCGAAAGAACACACAAGAWACATAAAAATGAAAAAGTGTGGAGCAGGCATGCTGCCAGCACCTGTCACTTAATGCTTGGCTCATAATTGAGTACAAACCCTTGTGTTGGTTATGCAGAATACAGTCAGAAAGCACAAAATRGGGCATATCAAAATATCAGGAATTTTAATCACATAATCAGCATTTTAGATAGGAAGTTTACCTGTCAGCTCCCAGGCAATCCAGTGACAGGATGCAAATAAGAACACAGGCAAAAGAAGAGAACTTRAAACATTTGGAACCAATGAACCCAGAGGATTATACAGGCACTTGCATTTATAGCTCCTGTTGTAATTTTACACCTGGCTCAGAATGAAGTAATTTCTCAGATTTTGATTATTCACAATATGTGGCTGGAAATATGGGGCTTTCTACAGCATTATCAACAACTATCCCTGGGACAGAAGAAACTGCTGTCTCCTAGCAATAAATAACTTCTCTGTTGGGAAGGAAAATGGTGCTTGTGTGTGTGAACAACCAGTTCTTGCACAACAAACCTCTGTTTTTTGTTATCTGAAATGATCCTTCAAGGCAAATGATGTGGTCAACTGCAAAGCTCATTACTGCTATCATTAACACCACACAGCATCAAAGGATGCCCCACTCAAACCATTACAGATTGTCAGCGCTATGGGGGTGATTAATATTCCTATTGCTAAGTTCCCCAAAGCACATCTGATTTAAAATACCCATAGGATTGAGCTGGATGGGATTCAATGGYCAACAAAAGAGAGACATTAAAGGGCAACGGAAAAAAGGGTATTTTCCTAGGATGGGTTTCCACATCATTAATGCAGGATTTATTTACATTTAATTTACAATTTACACTGTCCACTTGAAAGCCCATCTCTGTTGATCTAGGACAGTACTAAAACTTCAATTGAGGATTACAAGTAACAGTAAACTGAGCAYCTCTAAAAAATTAGGAGAGAGAATGAAATGCAGCCTGAAGTACCAGTCCAAGCAATCAGGATTACACCTGAGTGCAATCAAGCTCTTCATTTCTCAATGAATTGGTAAACATCTCTGTAACTTGAAGGTCAACTGATTTTAGTTGTTTCAGACAAAGAAAGGAACCAGGCTGAGGAGACAGGATCCAAAGGTAACGTGGTTTAACAGGACCTGGGTGTCCAGATGCGATTAACTGTCCAGATGTGATTAACTGAAAAGAAGGCACATAAAATTGTCACTATCCTTTTGAGCTTTGCCATGTTACCCTGCCTTCAGCCAACTAAACTTCCCCTGTCAGCTGATTCCTCCCAAAATTTAAGGAAGACACTTTGCAGCAGTGTTTTGGCTGTATGAGATGGACTGAAAACTACTTCCCCATGATCCCTCTAAATGTAGATAAATAGGTGTTGAAAGAGGTGACAGGGAGGAGAGGGTCAAGAGAGGAGATTAAAAGAGAACATTTCAGGGATTCAGATGGGAAAACTCAAGGGGAGAGCTGCTGCTCTGGGATATTTCAGAGCTGAAATAAAGCCACTTTTCATGAATAGTGGCAATCAGCAGTCAGACTGTTAGAGGCAATTTGATGTGCAGCCACTTGAATTCCAAGTAGACATCGTAGTTCTGACTGTTGGTTTTTTTCTCCCCAACTTTACAGGTGACATTYTCCCCCTTCCTCTTCCCTTGCTGAGGAAAGGCAAACAGGCCACTCCAAATCCCACTGCTGTCCCAATCCTCCATCTGCAGKGGCACTGTTATGCCATCAAACAATCAAAAAAGCTTCAGCTGAGCACTCTCCCGGCCAGATCAGGTGCTCCACTTGTCAGCTGCCCTCCCCTGCCTCCTGACACCACACAATCCACCTAATGAAGGACTCCAGCTGTTAAAGACTCTGTCCCACCATGCACTAATCATTCAAAACCACATTAAGAGCAGTTTTAAACCAGCCCCAGCCTCACAAGAGCAGAGTATGGGGAGCTCATATGATGAGTTTTTGCTGGTTTCTCTTTTGATTGGCACAAGAGCTGATTTTTTTTTTCTTGTGAAGAGCCTGTTTAATCACAGGATTTCTTGAGGCAAGACTTGCAGTGGGAAAGAGTTGTACTTTGATAAACACTTCCTAGCAGGAGCAAGGAGTGATAGTGGCAGTTTGACTGCAACAGTGCAAAAACAAGACTCACATGAACATGGCAAAAATCTCTTTTTAAATAATAAGGAGGTGGAATTTGAAGTAAACAGTTTTTAGACAACTGAAATAGCAGGCAAAAAAYTCCCAAGTTTTGGGCAACCTAATYCTTTTCCAGGGTTTCTGAGTTGAGTACTGAGCTWTAGGAGAATGGACAATAAAGAAAAAAATTGAGAAAACATAATGAAAAATGGAGGAAACATCAGAAATATTTTTCTTACTARGGATTATGACTTCTGTCATATTATAGTATCACATTTAGTGATCACTTCTAACTCAGACTGCACTGGCTTATTTATAAATTTAGGTCAACATSAGGAACACCTGACCAAAACCACAGAATCCCAGATGGGGTCAGGCTGGAGGGACCCACAGTGGGCATCTGGCCCCACCTCCCTGGCCAGGCAGGGTCATCCCAGAGCACAGGGCACAGGATTGTGTCCAGATGGTTCTGGAACATCTCCAGGGAGGGATTCTCCACACCCTCTCTGGGCAATCTGTTCTATGTGGCCACCCACACAGGAAAGAAATTCTTCCTCATAYTCASGTGGAATTTCTCTCTTTGTACCAGAGGACCTGTTCTGGTGAGTTCAATTATAGAAACAGAATATTTCTAGCAGGTTCATAGGTAGTTCTGAAATCCAGCAAACCTCCTCTTTTTTATTATTAAAAGATTAGAAAAAACTGACTGATTTCTGTCTGTAATCCAGGCCAAGAAAAAAAATAAACCAAAGGTTTCCTTGGGAAAGCCATTTTGCACTTTACTCTGCAAAACCTTTACAGCTTGAATGCACTTGTGATCAAGCAAACAGAAAAAGCTTAAAGTTTTAAATTGAGTTCTATTTGTGTTTAATTCTGTAGTCATTTTATTAACCCAAAAATAAAGGACTTTTACTGCCTTCAGAAGAAGTTACTCCCAATTTAAATTACTGTCTTAAATCTTTTATTGTGTTTGCTTGCAAATAAATCCAAGCTATAAAAATCTGTCAGGCTGTAAAGGTATAAAACCAAGCTCCCAACAAAAATGCCATAGGTTCTCTTGATATGCTTAGGGACAAGAAGCCCACAAAATTCCCCAGTGATTTTGATCTGCCAATAAAAAAATCTGAATTTGGAAGTTGTCTCAAATTGAATTTAGAAACTRACTGTATTTTCTTTCTTCAAGTACAACCAAGTGATGATTGAACTATTTTCTCAGAGAATGACCAGCCTGGTTGACTTTGATAATGACAGATGTTTCTAAAGGAGCTCAGTTACTATTGCTTGTATTTATGTTAAAAAAGGATTTTACTTTGGAAATGTTATTTTCTTTTAAAGTGAGGCAGAATGTGGTCAAATTATTTAAGAATGAGGGAAAAGGAGGGAGAGAAAGTAAAACTCTGGATTTACTTTTTCCATACCTCTAACTCAATTCTGAAAACCTAACATACACAGCCTGTATCTGTTATGACTGTGTTCYATTTTCCACTCCAGTTTTATTTTCYAAAACAAGTTGGTATTTGCTTACAGAAACCCACACAGATGTGTTACATCCTATATAATTTAATTTTAAATATAGTAGCTGTGGCTGGGAAATAATGGACGAAATTCAACTAATTTTTCCACAAGAAATATATTATCCTAATGACTTTTCTCCCCTGATCATTATTAATGATCCACAACTCTCCTCACACAAGGATTCTTTTTTGGCATTACTATAGGCACAACTACTGCAAAATTTGTCATACATTCAACTATTCAGTGATTTAGCATCCAATATKAATATTGATCCATTCTCATATGATTTTTAAAATACTCGTTTTAAGGATAATTTATTGTAAAACTTTTTAAAACTCACTTTCTAAGTGAYGTAAAATTTTCTTTTTAGGTGATTTTTGCCTCAAATTTAAATCATGTCATCAGTTTCTGTTAGTGCTAGACATGCAGATCACCTTTKGTCCTAGAGAGGAACAGATTGATGGCTCCTGAACATTTGATAGTTCCAGCTGCTGTTCTCTTTTTCCCATTTTTCATTTTCAACAATCTTGACAGTAAAAACTAATGATCAACTAACTTGTATTAACTAATGACATCTTTCCTCCTCTATAAATAACTACTTTTGTTCCCCCCCAAAAATTAATTTCCTTGACAYTTTAAAATCTGTTTCTCTCTTCCTTTTCTTCAAGGGAAAAAATAAAATAAAATAAAGAAGATATCCAGGCATTAGAAAGACTCCTATTTCAGCTACTGCCCTCAAACAAAACTAATTCATGTTATTCAGTATTTCTCTTAGTCTTCCTATCCTTTACCATCCTTATGTTCTTCTCTTACATACACTGCTGTGAGAATTGACTTACATGGTGAAGAAAGGACTACAAAATATTCCTTAATTGTTAATATCAAGATATCCATACACCTTTCAAAATCAAACCACTATGGTAAGTGGTTAGGAAGAACCTTCAGCAAGACAAAATGTCTATATATCAYGTGTAGACATTAGGTGGATTTGATTATTATCCAATAAAGGGGGATTAGAAAAAAATCCCAAGAAAAATCATCCTTGCACTGCAGTAACCTCTGTAAATTACTGGCTGCCTCTAGACTAAATTAAAAGCAGTGAGGAGCTGGAGGAGCCATCAGTGCTGCTGTTTTCCAYGTCCCCCAAGCCCCTGCGCCACTCAGCAGAGGAAAGATAAACCCTGTCTTTCAGAGCTGCAGCTTAATTAGCAAACACAGCCTCTGCCTCAGGAAAAAGAGAACATCCTCAGGGCTACTTCTGAGCTTAAAGAGCTGAGAAATTAGTGTTACAAAGCAAGAGGTTCCTTCAAAGGCAGGTAAATGATATATAAACTTCAGT
Source organism: Cardinalis cardinalis (assembly GCA_014549065.1). NCBI lineage: Eukaryota > Metazoa > Chordata > Aves > Passeriformes > Cardinalidae > Cardinalis > Cardinalis cardinalis. The sequence continues at coordinate 1,094,496 of JACDOX010000143.1, forward strand.
AAAGAGGGGATTGCTGGGTGAATGGGTGGTTGTGGYGTTGCTACCTGTAGTGTTGCACTAACAAGGCACAAAATGAGTAGCTATTTTTTGTTACAAGGTCTTTTAAGGTTAAACTGTCTAATTAAGAAATGATACTTAAATTGTTTTCATTTTATAACTAATTACTCAAAGTCTGCAATGCTGACTTTTCTTCCTAATTACAAGATATTACTTAAATTTATGAAGAAGAAGGTAAAGAATAAGAACTAGTCTCTGTTTAAAAACTTTTCCCTTGCTTCACATATATGTTACTATTTTCTAAACTCCCAAACTCTAAGTTTTCTACTTTGTGATATGATATACCTCTAATCAACTACACACTTGTAATTTCAGTGCTATTAATTAATTTTGAAAGCTTTTTTCATGGTCTCAGGTCAAATCCAGTGYTCTCTTGGGAGGTAGTGACTGTATGCACAGAAAGTCTAAAATTCTCAGCATCCAGAACTCCAACAGCTTCCCAAATCCTGAAGTGGTATCCAAGACCCTTCCTTGTTCTTCCTTTGAGCTCTGCATATCCCAAAGCATGAACACCACTTCTACYCTGCTACTGAGCTTTTCATTTCCCTCTCACAAAATATCCCTGAATTGCTTTGAAGRAAATTAAAAATAAAATACCATTTGCAGAAATTAAATAATAATTACAGAAGAAGATAATCCACTCCACCACTATGGTGCACCCTGCACTCTCTGCTGTTGGCAAGACAAAAGAGAAAGGCAACTTGTCAAAAGTGATTGCACAAATATGGTATTTTTTTCCTCAAACAACCACCTTTTTCACCTAAAATTTGAAAATACTGAACTGCTTTTCTTCAACAGCAGTTTTACTTTAGTACATTTTCTGATCTCAGTTTTTCTGGGTTATCTGCATATGTACACAAAGACAGAAGATTGCTGCTGTAGAGACCAGTGACAAGGCAAGCAAAGAAGAAATTGCATTTATCTCAAGTTAATGCAGGGCAATAAAAATATTTTGCTGTCAGGGAAATTCTGGAAAGCATTTTTTTTTTTTTTGAGCAGGCATTTTCTACCTTTTGGAAAGCTGGCAGTRTCCATGGAGCGAGCCTCCAGATGGCTTTGTCATTTCCCATGCTAAAAATGCAAAGATGCTCTATCCACATTATTGATGTGAATATCCAAATATAGCTTATGTCCAATACCCTCAGCATCCTCATCAACCTGCCTGCAGCAGAGTGGSCAGGGCTGGAGCAGCCTGGCTGGAACAGCTGGCTCTGCAGCATTCCTGAGGGGACAACTGGGCTGGAAAAATGGGGTTAGAGCTGTCCTGAGACACAACATTTCTAAAGAGTGAACCCACAACCAACCCTTTCCAAAGTCTCCTGGCTGTCAAATGGGAAAAAAATAACCCTGTCAGGGAGGGAGACTAGCAAGAGATTCACTCTGTCATATTGTGGACATCTGGTTTGGCTTGGTTAAATTGCCCCCACATTGGTGCCTGGCCCCAGCTGAGACAGAGCCTGCTGCTCGTGTCACCAGCAGCGACAAAAGCTGTGTAGGGAGCTGGAAACTGGGGGAAATGGTCCATTCTGGAATGATCACAGAGGTCAGGCAAGATCATTCATGGTATTCAAACCAGACTGGTCATGCAGCTGATCCATCTCAATGAGATGGAAATGTGATTCCAGCACATGACAGAGGTAAAGATCTCAGTTTCAAACTGATCCCAAGGCACAGAGAAACAGTGGGACTTCCAAAATGAACAGGAATTATTTGTTAAATATTAAAAAAAAAAAAAGAAGTGATTTTTTTTAATTTAAGGAGACAGTTCTAGAAAACAGACTGGATCCCAAAAGACTCAGGGCTTTCTAAGAATTATGAAAAATATTTCTGATCTGCTTCAGTCATTTAAGAGGAAAGCCCAGCTATCTCTACTTAAATGAAGCAAAATCRAAGTGATGATACCCAGAAGGTCACAGGGGTTTCTCTCCCAAGCCTTTATTTCTATAGAGCTCTGAAACCAGAAAGTTGAAGAAATACACAGAGATTTATCCCTGATGCCCCGTTGAAAAAGAATACTTCATCATCCTGATGATCCAAAGGAGATGAGGACAGACATAATCCCAAATGAAATGAGCAAGAATCTGCACAACCACACTTTGTAACTATATTGTAGAAGAGGATCCTGCCTTTTAGAGACCACTGGCAGCAGCAAGGAGGACTAGAATTTCACTCCAGCAAGAAATGACACAACTTTGCTTGTGTTTATCTCTGTTTCTGAACAAGCAACAAAGAAAAATACATCACAGAAGGGGTTGTGGCTGTACCCAACTCACTCAGAGCTTAACTCCAGCTCCTGAGTCTCACAAACTTCTGACCCTTCACTGATGTTTGGGACTCCATTCCTGTGTGCTCCACATGGCACCATGTGGGCATAAAAAAGTTACCAAGGCTGAAAAATATAACATAAAGCAGAAGTGGGAATATATGGAATAAATATACACAACTCCCAGTAAAAAATCTGAGCGAGAATCACACAGAAGTTGGTTTTTTTTTCCTGAAAGAAAAGGTAACATGTTCTAGATTTCTGAACCACATGGTGCATTACTATTTTAAGACAATTAACTCCACTGGGGTTTTTTTGTTTTTTTTTTTTTTTTTTGCATAGATGAGAGAAATCAAGGGTCAGGCATGCTTTAAAACTGTATTATCCTGTGGATAAGCAATGTTGGTGTAGGGTGTAGAATGCAGAGAGCAAATTTCATGAACAAGTCTCCAAAGCTTTTATCTCAGAATTACCACCAAGCCCATAAAGAAACTAAACTCCATTGCTTTCAACCCTGTATTACTSCTGTGCTTGGAACACTTAATTTTCAGATGAATATTTAGTCACAGAGTCTGTGACACTGCCTGAGATAAGAATGATCTTGTTTTGACCCTTAGAAACATRGATCCCAGAATTTCTTCTTTTGAATAAAGTACAAAGGAGAACAAATGCTGAAGACAAATCCCCATTTCACTTTCCTTTTGAAATCAGTCAGGATTAAGAGCACTGCTGCCTGTTAGAGAGCATGAAAGGAAATTAGCCTTTGAGAAAAGAAACACAAGCAAAGGCTATTGTTCTGTTTCTATCTTTTTGCCACATACAAATTCTTCTCTCTCCTTGCCTGGGCCCAGACAGTAAGTGAATATAAAAATGTGTAAAGTAACAGTGAGATTGTGATCTGTGCCTTCATTCTGCACTATTTTTCTTCTCAATTTCTTAATTAGTTACAAAAGTCTGTAAATGCCTATCTTTAATTTCTCCAACTGTACAATCTCCCTGCACTTTTCTTTCAATTATTCTGCAGCATGCCATCTCCCTGTGTAAGAAAGCATTTCATTATATGAGGCTTGCAATTTCTGCTCCTTAATTAGCTCTCATTACTTCTACTTATGCTCTTGCTCAATGTTCTAAATAATTCCTCCTGAACCTTCCTGTCTTCTYCCTTAAATATTTGCACAATTGACTCGCGTCCTTGTTAGTCTGATCTTAACTAAGTTTTAGTAACAATAAATCACTCCTGAAGAATCAATCACTCCTCAGCAGCCCTACCGAGAGCTGTTCTTTGAACTTGTATTCTAGTTAAAAAAAACATCCTGGGAGAAATAGTTTACTATCAAAGCCTTATAAAGATGAACTGCTTCATTTCTGCCCCATGACACCAGGATCTGGCCTTTCTCATTGGCATCTCTTGTAGCAGCCTCATGTCTCACTGTGGGCTTGTTTTATCTTCACATTACTGTGGGATATAGATCTCTCCCTCCCTGAGGAAATATTTTTCATTTGTCCAAGCTGGTTGTAGGGTTCTGGAAATTACTTTTATTCTCTTGATCTTGCTCTGTCGGCACTATTATTTTTAATGTTTTCTTCATTTGCAACCAGTGGCAAATCTAATTTTTTTTCACCTTCATCTCCCAGATCACTCATATTATTAAACAGAACTCACTGTTGTTTTGTTTTTGATTTTTTTTCCTTATTCAACACATATCAACTATGTAGGGAATTACTTATTTAAAAATGAGCAGTTAGAATTTAGAGCTGAGGCAGTACTGTGACTGTGACAGATTAAAGGGTTTAACAAGAAATAATAACAGAACTTTCTGTACAACATATTTGTCAAACACCTTTCAAAACAAATATGTTTGAATCCAACAGYAATCCCTGTGCCACAAGAACAGACCTCATCTCTTTCCAATTTAAAGTACTGCTGAGTTGTAGTACCCTTTGTTTAGAGGTGTTCAGCTAATTTTCAGTCTCAAGGAGAATATAGCTTATCTGTGCTAATTTCCTTTCACTTTAAAAGAATTTTCTATGAATATAAAATTAAATTCAAATTCTTTATAAGCTAGAGTTAGCACAAGAGCTTTCTTCCCATGGCTTTTTATTTTGTTTTCCTGTGTCAGACTGAGGAGAACTTCATCTGAATGTTACCTCCCTCCATGAGCCAAGCTGCTCACTTAATTCTGTCACTGATACTCTCTGGATAACTTTGCTCAGCTCAAAATGATTTTTTTCTCCACTTGTTTTCCATCCCTGCCTTGCCTACCTGTGCACCTCCATTCCAATCCCTGTTGGCTGCAGTAAGGAGAGCAGTACACATTTATAATATTCTGAAAGGATAACGTGGCCTTTTCTTTCACTGCCAGGCACTGTGTTGTTGGCAGGCAGTAAATATTTTCCATTTAAATCCATATAATGATAGCCATAAGGGGTAAAAGTTAGTGAGCCCATGAGAGGAATGACGGGAACCAACTAAGACTGAACAAAGATCCCTGACCCTTCCCCAGCTCAAGCTGAGAGAAAACCCAGGAAAGGCAGCAGAGCATCCACCTGCACTGTAGGTGGGAACATCCCTACAGCCCTATGCTGCAGGCTTAGACCTCATCCCTTTGGACTTGGGAAAGACTGGCTGCTTTTTTGGCAGCCTTYTGGTTTTTGGCTTCTTTTCCTACCTCTGTTGAGGTCAGGATTGAAGGCACTTGAAACAATAGTTTGCATTCAGGCTCAGGTGTTTATCATTTCTTATCAGTCACAGTCTCACAGCAGGGAGTTCTGCAGCCTTTCATTAGCAAGGCACAAAATGGCCAACTATCTCTTGTTACAAGGTCTTTTAAGGCTAAACTATCCAATTAAGAAATGGCACCTAAACTATTTTCACTTTTAACCCAATAACTAATTACTCAAAGTCTGCACTGCAGACTTTTCTGTCCCGTTACAAAACACCACCCAAACCCATGAAGAAAAGGGTGAACAAGAAGGTAAAGAACAACCTGTCTCCACCCTAAAACCTCCATCTTGCTTCATATATATAACTATATTCTAAAACCCCAAACTCTAAGTTTTCCACCCTGTGATATCACACACTTCTAACCAACTCCACACCCATAATCCCAGTGCTATCAATCAATTTTGGAAGCTTCTCCATGGCCTCAGGTCCAATGCAGTGCTCTCCAGGGAGTCAGAATCAGCACAGAAAGTCTGAAATTCTCAGCATCCACGACTCCAACAATTGGCTCCCACCTTTTTTTCCCAAAACATTTCAACCACTGCATCTCACAAACATTTTTGGAAGCAATTTGTACACGCAATGGAAAGAGGCTGGATGTCTGTGTAAGCCTAAAGCTGATTGCTAATTCGTCACCCACATATCAGCTATCCCAGAATCATTAATCACCAGGAGTGCTACATGACAGCTTCAGAGCTTTTATAAAAGGAAAGCTGGAAGTACTTTTGCAAAGAACTGTAGGAGTTTATTTTTCTTCCAGTGAATTTTTCCCCCGTAAAATTGGTTCTGAATTCATCGCCCACGCACGCTTTCCTGAATTCTAGTAACATTTTCCATTTACTGACAGGAGATTCAGGATAACTTGGCTTTGTTTCTCCTCCCCTCTACCCCTGAGGAATTACACTGTCCACAAGAAGTAATGGGCAAAAAATGTTTAGMAGAGAGGATTGAAAGTTTAGCTGCTTATCTAGGAAAACAGGGCATGCCTGAAGCCATGGCAGTGAAAYCAGGGGCAAAAGCAGGCTTCCTCCTGAGCCAGTGCTGAACCACTGCTCCCTTTGCTTYCCCATGAAGCAGGCAAGGAGATGTGTTAGAAACCCTTTTCTGGGTGTCAGCAATGGCTATTCCTGTTGCCTCTGGTTTTTTTTTGAGGCGTGGGCACCAGTACGTAGCCTGGCTGTTTCTGGCTCTGTGGAGCTAAACCAGCCCACAGCCAGCCCTGTGTGAGAACTGTGGGCTCTGGATATCTCCCATTCTCTGTGCTGGTTAATAAAAGTGAACAGAACTGCACTTGGACATTACAAGTTCAAGACCTACATGCATTTCAATAAATCCATCTCCACATCTGCACAAGCCTATGTTTCTGAGGTAGAGCAGCATTCCCCCTGTGCTCCTGCTCCTGCCTGCTGCTGTTTGTCTGGGTATTGTGCTGCCACAATTGCACTATTCTCGTCCTAAGGTAACAAATCCTTTCAGAGGCCAAAGCAAACCTCCCCTGGGGCTCCTTTATATCCCTCCGGAGACCACTTAATGCACTTTGGCAGGTACTGTGCTATTGTCYTTATGGAATCAGCCTGCCCTGTCTCACCCCTCCACCTGCCACATCCTCCCTCACTCCGGAGGCAAACTCTCCAGGCCTCCAAGGTTTTCACCCCTACACAAATGCTTCCCTCTCCCCCTGCCTCACTTTATTAAGGCAATATTGCCTGTAGTCCAGAAAGTGCCTAATGAGGCACTGTCTGCATTTGAGAGGAGCAATGCCCCAATCAGCTGACTTCATGTTATGTAATATATTTGGAAAATTGCATTTTTTTGGTATCTTGGCTTTTTTATATTTGAAAGTTGAATTTATTTTCCTCAGCAATCATGGTGATGCTATTCAAATCCTAAGTAGAAGCAGTGAGCTTACAGAATCTCGGGATTCTGAGCCACCTGACTTACAGAATCTCAGGATTCAAATGAAACTGAATTGCTGAGGCAAATATTGAGACTGAAGCATTTTTAGTACCTTATAAATATCTGTTTAACAGAACTTGTCTTCATTGTGCACCCACAGCCTGAAACTGTAGGCAAACATTACCAACCAGTCTTAACATCTCTGTGTTCAAACAGTTCCCTTGGCTGCAAGTTTTTCCTTAGTGAAAAAACACAGCTTTTCCTTTGCAGAAGGTTAGATTAGATTAATGGCCCTTTCCAGGCACAAAATCCATAAGGCTGTTCTCTGCTCTTTGTCTCTGCAGAAATTTTGATAGAGTTTTCTTCAAGCAGGACTGGATTTTTTTTACCCATGACTGAAATGCTGCAGTCAGGAGGGAGAGGAAACTCTGAGGCTGCCCCAGGGATGAGAGTTGTGCATCTGCAGCAAATCTGGCACTGTGGATGCCTCAGATCCCAGGGGCCCATGCAGGCACCCACATCAACCAGTCCTCACACCAGGGCTCTCTCCACTGCTGCTGCATTTTTTTCTCCAACACACCCCACGTGAATGGGCAACTTTCCTTCAGGAGAAATTCCTGCAAAGTTATGGCACTGCAGTCCTCTGGCTTCCTCCTTTAAAGAACCTGTGTGACACCTGAGAGTGGCTATAAAAAATACCAGCTCCTTAGGGAGTCTCTTGTGCATTGTACATCAATATAGGATTTGCACAGCAGGATCTAGGTCTCCTATTAAAACTCCTAGAAGTAAACTCACACAAACACTAAATCAAATTTATTTCTGTGGATCAAAAGTCTCTATCACGATTCCTGTCAGTCTGTGAAGCTCCATTTGGGATTAATTTGGCCCACTACAATTATTTTCRCATCTGAACACATCATAAAACCTCTTTATAGAGATAAATTAAATAGGGAAGAGCAGAACAAAAATTATTTACTATAAATTATGGAATAAAACAAGATAGCAAAGTAATCTCTGCACAGATGAACCACTAAAATATAATTAGTGAGACTCTACAAAAGACTGACTATACCTGAAATAGCTTTAACATGTCTTGAATAAGATATGATCTTGGCATACTTTTAAAATGCCCGTTCAGCTCAACCAAAAAAAAAAAAGAAGAGGAAAGAGAAGGAAAAAGAGAAGAGAGCACATTAGAAAGATTGATTTATATGGCTGGGGAGCTGAGAAGATCACTAATGGGATARAGAACCTTCCTATTAGAGGTTCCTGGTCTGAAGGCAGTGCAGTGTCACAGGACCCTGAAGCACATTTCATATTTCAGATCAGATGACAGGGGATGGATGGCCAGGTGGAAGGAAGGAATTGGAAGCCCAGAATTTAAAACCATGATTGCCTAAGTTAGGCTGCCACAGCAATGACCTTATTTTGGAGTCATGAATCAATGTTAGCCTTGGTGAACAGGACTTCTACCACTTCTCTTCAAAYCCCCTAAAATGGGTTTGATTTAAATTACCTGATTTAAATTACCTATTTCAAAAGCAACACAGTAATTTCAAGTTGTACTGTCCCTTTCCATAATGAAGTGAACTGAACCTGGATTTTATGTTTGCACTACAGAGCTATCTGTTCTGTAATTTAATTTAATTAAATGGCTGGAACTTCCTAAAAACACAATTAGGAGCCTACACACTTACAGTGATGGAAACAAGGAGAAAGGAAGACTAATTCCAACACCTGCAAATTGTTTGTGTGCATCTCCACATCACCTGCCTGAAGTCTCAAGGATATCATCAGCATGGCAATGACTTCAATATGCCCCTCCCACCAATTAGAACTTTATCAGAAGCTTATCAAAGTCACTTAGATTTAAAAAGCTCAACAGAAAAAAATAAGGAGGTAAATTTTGTATAAATTGGACCTGTCAGCAGAGGCTGATCCCACCTGTCAAAGTGACACACAGGACACAGAAAACAAGTCTCAGGACAGAGATGTATTGCATGTTATAGACCAGAATGGAGATGCTTGAATTGCAAATGAGAAGCCAGAGTGGCCAGCAGAGAACAGTCAGAGCTGTGTAAGCCTCATGTGCCTCATACCACTAATTAAACCATCAGCCTCATTTTATTACTGGCTGGTGSTCACACAAGCCCCTCAGTTTGGTCCCATTTAGGAAAAGGGATTGCAACCCAGTTTGGGACGGAGGTGGCACAGAGCATGCACTAAGAGCCCACAATAGCCAATAATAGCCTGGAAAACAAAGGCTCCCTTGCCACAGCCATTGCTTGAGACGTGAGCCATGGGAATTCAAGGGCACATCCAGGCAGGGAATTCATTATGGAGCAGCCCCCATGCTCCTCCAGCGAAGATCTCACTTCACACACAGCCCCAGCTCCATCTCTGAAGCCACCCCCAGCAGCCCATTCCACCTGCCTTGTGCCGCAGGAGCACTGCCAGCTTCTCCTGCTGCAGCCTGGCTCCAGGAACYCTCAACATTTACCTCCCAGCCTCCTGACAGTGCTGCAAAGCTGAGCATCACGCCTCCAAATGACACTGCTCCTTCAAACACAGCTCTGCTCCCTCTGCTGAGCTCTTCCCTCCTCACAGCCAGCCAGGCTGGACTGGAAAGAAATGTCTGGATAATCAATCCCCAGTGCCAGGCTGACATGCTGCAAAAAGTCATGCTGCTGCACCGTGCCTTATGTGTGACTGCTATCAAAATGTGTCAGCTGAGAGGGCCAAAACAGAATCAAAATTGGCTTTCTTGGAAAAAGCCATTACCARCCATTAAGGAAACCCAGCTCCTCTATCTGTCTCACACCCGGAACCACACTGAGTGAGCTCAAAGGGAAAAAACAATTGTTAAATCGTGACAGAACAGCACTATCATTGCTTGGAGCTGAAATTAGTTATCCCAGAAAGGCTGCTTTAAGATTAATGTTTTCACAGTGCTCTGCAAATGCAAGGACTTACTGGTTACACATTCTGATAAAAATACTCACGAGGTTCCTCATGTGTTTCAGCATTATTGTCAGGCAGGTGTTCTCATAGGATATGACCAGTTGTACTCCAGGCTTGTGACCAGCTGACTGAGGACCTAAAAAAGGCCAGACAGCTTGATTTTTTAACAGCTTAGAGGAAGYAGATGTGTAAAATATTGAAGTACACGTTAGCTAACATATAAAAACCTCCTGTGTGCTTAAATCAGGGATGAAATTAGAAAACATGGATAAGGAGTGTGGTGGAAGAAAGTGCTCTGGCATGCAGTGCTCTTTTTCTTTCCTGTTTGGTAACTGCCTGTKAGATTTTCTGTTTACTAATTGCCATCAATCTGAAATTCAGTGGGAAATTTATGCTTGAGTGACAAATAATTGGGGCAGTTTTTTTGGCAGTCACTGATGACACTATTCACTATTGTTGCAGCTCTGTCTGGTTAAAAACACTGTAATTTTTTTCCCAGTTCCCAGGAGAAGGAAAAAAAGGAAATAAAAAGGGAAAAAAAGAGCAAGCTTCCTGACCAGTTCCAAACCAAGTTAGAGAAACAACATTRTATATAAATTCTCCCTTCCTCATTCTGTACTTTATGTGTTCCAGACTGGTTTTCATGCAACCTATTGCTTTCATAGATTTTTCTACTAAGATGCACTTTAGGAGTCTGATATAATTCCCACTGAAAAAAAAAATAAAAAAGCCATTTTTCATTTTCACAGCAAGAAGAATCAGTTTCATATTGTGGAAGAAATGACTAAGCAAATCCTGTTCCATCTTTCTGCTGGAGGCACTGAGMCAGCTGTCTTCACTGCCAGAAGGTGTGTCCTTGAGGCTGGGCAAGTAAYGTGCTTCACCTGCCCTGCAGAGACAGCAGGGAAGCACGGCAGAGGAAAGATGCCTTTTACCACTGCAAATCAGCTAATGGTGAGCACAACCTCTCCTCAATATCTGTCTGACCTCCTTGTTTTTGCAGTGTTTCACCTGAGCAGGGGCTGAGGAGCTGGGCTTGAGCCATTTTTCACCACCTGGTCACCAAGGACAGCCCAGACACTGCCTGGGTGAGGTTGCCTGGTTTTACTCTGCTAAATAGGGCTACATTTAATTAGACAAAGCTGTATTACACCCACTGATTTACCTGAAAARGCAAGAACTCAGTCCTGCTAAGTTTAGAACACAATGAGGATGTCTCATGAGCTGGGCTCTGCTCTCCCACCTCCCCTTTAGAGCAGTGGCTGAGCTGGAGACCTCAGCCAGAGAAATCCTGCTCTCCTTCCTGCACCTTGGGATCTGCCACTGACACTCCAGCCCTGAAGCCACTGCAGGGTGACATAACAACATGAGACAAGACAATAGAGTGGTGATTAATTCTTTAAATAGAAACACATCTCGTGAGGAGCAGAGGCAGTGGGAAAGGATGATGGGAATGTGAGAACAGCCATCACTCACAGCCATACACTGCCATGGGAGGCTTTTGGGAGTACCAGACAAGGGAACCCTCCTACTCCCCTGGTAGCAGGACGGTTCCCTTGTGTCCCTTTCAGCCTCAGCAGAGACCTGGGTGATGCCTTAGGTTTCAGCTTTTCTATTTTTCACATTCTGTGCTGCTTTAGTCTGCGGTTCTGAGCTCCATATCAGGGCATGGTGAGCTCTGTGCACAGAGCAGGGAGACAAAACAATTCCTGCTCCAGCTGGGCACCAAGGACAAATGATCCAAATCTCAGCCCCAGAGCACAAACACCGTGGGCTGSAGAGAGAAAAACAAGCAGGGTGGGACTGCAGGGGCTAAAGCTGGAATGGGACAATGAACTGCAAGGTGCAAATGGAGCAGAACTGATCCCAGGGACAGACCCCGTGCCCGGTCGTGCATTTTGGGGCCATTTTGGTTCATCTTGGGTGCAGCCCTGGCTGGGCTCTTGTGATGCCCAAGGTGGATCCATGGAGGAGAACCTTTGAATTAATCCCTGCTTTATTCTTTAGCTCTGTCCAGCCCCTGCTCTAGGGCAGCCTTCACAGGGCATCATGGGCACTCCCTGTCTCACTCTTGCCCTCTCCTCCCAATATGTGCCCCAGAGCTCTCACAACCAGGGTGGTGGCAGCCAGAAATCCAATTCCTTCTGCTCAGCCTCTCCTCTGTTGCTCAGCAGAGGAGAAGGCACCACGGGGGGTGTTATTATGGACAAGCCACGTTGGGTGTATTTTTCTGAAGAAACCAAATGTGCAACCTCTGGAGCAAACAGAGCCTAAAATAACTGCTCAGCAGACACAGTGACAATGGGGCCATGTACTGCTGACAGCCAGAGAGGCAGTGTAATTGCCATTTATCCTGAGGAAGGGAACTCAAATGAATTAGAAATAATACAGTGTGTAGATGCAACTGCCATAGTATAATTGTACCAACGCTACTGAGTTTATGATGCTTGGAGTGGAATTTCAGAATATGAATCCATCTCCAATTTCTCCCCTTTAGAGACTACAGAAATACATTTTTAATCACATGCTAACTAGAGAAGGGCCTGAAAGACTCCTGAAAAACTGAAATCTCAGGAAGAAATCACTAAGCTGGGACTTAGAAGACCGTGTAGCAGTTCTTCATTTGTTATTCTCCCTTATGAACCTTGACAAATCACTTGGCAAGATTGTGCCTTATTTCATTTCTTGTGTTATGAAAATAGGAACAGGGAGGGACAAGGGATGAAAACTCCAGACAATGCTGARTCTTTTCCAGGTTAAGAAGAAGCCTATAAAATTCAATACATTTTTTTTTTATGTGTGCAAAGCCACTTTAGCATCTTTTTTTCCTAAGCCGTGAGTTCTTTTGCCTTGAATTTGCAAGAGGAAATGTAGAATTCAGGTTACAGCCCCCWAAGTCCCTGACTTCACACAGTCAACCCTAAAAACACCAACTGGCTCAGGGCTTCAGTCCTCCAAGCCAGCCAGAGGTGCTCATGGGTGAATGTGATTAACCAGGAAGGCAACTTGTGGCAAAAGCTTTACATCAAGAGTGAGCAGCTTCAGAAGAYCAAAACACTGTGGGACATGAGCAAGAGAGCCTTTTTCTCCCCAGGGACTATTCATGAGGCCTGTGGCTCTGCATGGAGGGGAATGCCATATCACAATGTCCCTGGATGTCCCTTTACAAGGACACAGAACCTGTTCCCCTGCTGCACCTCAAGGCCAGAGGCTCAGACAAACACAGGAGCACTAACTAAACATGCCAGAACTGGGGCTGGGCTGGGCAGTGTTACAGCCCAGAGCACAACCAAAACTGTCTGAATGATTCATATTTTCAGGAAATACAAACACAAGAGAAGAAAAAGAAACAAGTTGGATATTAAAATGTTTTTGGTAGATTTTTCTTTCTTCCTTSCTTTTTTTATAAAAGTCTGATTTTGAAATCATTCCTGATATCTGCTCTTACTGCCTTGTAGTGAGCTTRGTATAATGAAATGCTGACAATGTTCAGGATAATTCAGAATTCACCCCACTGGGAATACTGATCCAGTATTCATGTCAAGTAAATTTAACACTGATTTCTAATCTCTCTATTGCTGGGAGCAGAGTACAAATTCATAAATTTTAATTTTTATTTTACCTTAGTAAGTGTAATTACCTACAACATTTATAAATTATAGCAGTGTAAGAGAAAGATGCTGGTTTGATCAAAATTCATAACCTGATCCTATTGGGCATTAATCTTATTTCATATTGATCCTAACCAAGAGAGAGATGATTTCTTTTGCTTGAGAGAGAAGCTACCAGACCCATGGAAAGCTACAGCCCATATTAAATTTGAGTTATTTTTCAAAAGAGACAAATATGAAGACCCCTATAACCTCAGAAAGCAATGAAATTTGTAGGGGGAAAAAAAATCTGTGCTTTTATTCATGGCAACCACCTCTTTCCTGCAGGCTCAGTGACTTTAATTGCTCCCCAGACTGACTATGGCATTACTGCAGAGTTTACCTCCAACTCAAGAGTCTTTCTGGGCACCMTCAGCCAGCAAGAACCTCTGGGGCCTCTTTGCTCCTCCCAGCAATTCCTTGTTTGCTACCTGGCACCTTGGCATGACCAGACACCTCCTCCTGCCTTAGCTGGACCTGTGTCTCCTCTGGATGCCACCAGTGTGCAGAATGCCATGGAACAAAGATTTCAGTGAGCTTTCTGGGGCGTGGCAGCAGCCTGACTCCAAAGGTGAGGTGAAGAATAGAGAAAAATAAAAATAGAAATATGTGTGTTTCAAYAGATTTCTCAGGTGGGCAATCAGCACATGCATGGCACGTCTTCCACCACAAATGGCGCAGTACCCAGAGCAACCCAGCCCATGATTCTTGTTCCCTGTTTTTACCAGGTCTAAACTCATTGTTTGGATCTCATGTGCACTGCTGGTTTATCAGTAAATGACAGGGATCAWTTTTCTAGGCTAAAGAGAGCTGCTTTTGTTTGTGTTTGGATTTTGTTTACCCTTGTTAAACAAAGGTTTTTCCCTAAGTCTAGAAGTGAAGTATCCAAACTTCAAAAGGCAGAGTTCTTGAACAGGAAATATCCAATTCCCCTGTAACATCACTGCTGGAGGCCAGAGACCCACTCCTCTTCCCCAGCCATGCTGTGACCCTCACCATCACTAACTACAAAATGAGGAACAGACTGGCTCACCTGACACACAGCTCTCATCAAACACCCACTAAACACATTCTTGCCTGTTTCTTCATTGCCTGCCTTGATTGTTTTTGCCACTGACAACAAAAATAGATGGCTCATCTGTGGTATTTTCGGGGTCCCCCGTGGCAGGAAGGAATGATGAATCTGACTCCATGTTCTTAGAAGGCTMATTTATTRTTTTATGTTACTATATTATATTAAAGAATGCTATACTAAAWCTACACTAMAGAATAGAGAAAGGATACAGACAGAAGGCTTAACAAGATACKAATKAAAAACTTGTGACTCTCTCCAGAATCCTGACACAGCCTGACYGTGATTGGTCATTAAGTCAAAACAATTCACATGTTGGATAAACAATCTCCAACCACAYTCCAAAGCAGCAAAACACAGGAGAAGCAAATGAGATCATATTTTTTTCCTTTTCCTCTGAAGCTTCTCAGCTTCCCAGGAGAAGAAATCCTGGCAAARGGATTTTTCCAGAAAATATGACAGTGACAGCTCATCCTTCAGACTACACTGGCTCAGGACACTGCTGTAGGAATTATGATGTTGCAAGTTATTTCTCAATTTTATTACAGATTCAGTTCGTGATTTTGCATAAAACTTTTATACCCAGATTCTCTGTAAGAATTAGGCAGCTGAATATTGGTGACATATCAGAATTATTGTGGGGCTTTARCTGCCTTGTGCCTCAGCTCCCTCTGACATCTGTAACTTTGCTTAAAGACACCTACAGAGAGATGCAGCCCATGGACCCAGATTACATGCTCCTAACACCTAGGRCATCTTTGCTCTATCTCCCTGATCCTTAATAAAAGTTAGAACAACCATTAGTAATTTTCAATAGTCATAATGGGTTTAATATGATAATGGCATGCCCTAATCAAATAGACTCCACACAGGGGGAATCTTCCAAAGGCTGAGAAGCCAGAATGGGATTTATTTTGTTCTGATGGATTAAAAAAAACCTGGTCCCAGCAAAAGAGATAATGAAACCTCTGTCTGCAGAGGGATTAAATTAACTTAATGGACAYGCAAACTAAATATGCAGAGATACAATCCTTTCTGAAATGTGGAAAACTGATGATCTTGGAAAMCATCCTATCACTTGGAGCACATAACAACCAGCTGAATTGTTGTGGTGCAGAGTGCAGCTGCAGACTCCTTTATGAGGTTTTATTTTGCCTAAAAACTGAGTACAGAAGATTATTATCAGTGCAGAACTAAGGCAGTGGAAGACAATAAACATTCAGAGTTTACTTTTTATGGTTTATGCTTTGGCTCTTAATGCTGYAATGTCAGAAATTAGATTAAATTAGGGGCTGGGCAGAAGAGGGAAATGGGTTAAGTATTTAGATAGGCTAAGGGAACAGTGCAGCATCTCATTTAGCCAGAAGTGAATTACCACAGTCATTAATAATGTATGCCTAAGCATTAACATAATGTTCTGTTATTTACTTGCTCCACTCATTGTGAAAATTACTTTAGAAGTCACCCCTGATTTTCTTCGCTTGTGCAAGCACACACTGTGCTTTGTCATGACTCACATCCTTTCCTCCAAAATCTTTGAATATTTTGTTTTGTAAAACAAGAAACTTGCCACAATTTGTGTAAATGAACTTTTGCTTTGCATATAAGCATGTTTATTCAAAAAGAAATGAAGCAAGGCTGAAAGGAATTTGAGAAAGAGAAAGAAATCTACAGGTGACGTCAGTAACACATTTTCAAAGACCTCGCGAAATCAGGAATTATTTGTTGGTATCCTTATATCCTAAAAAAATTCAAACCATCTGGAAAACTTTGGACTCACCTTTGCATAAAACTATCAAAGATTATAATGTCTTAGAAAAGAAGTAAGATTGGTAATCCACATACCTAAGGTCAGAGATGATGAATGTTCTGCCAAGGTACTTTTGGACCAGTTGAGGAAGAAGCTGAGCACGAGCTCATTCTGAAAGAGAACACAAACACTGTAGGTAATGTCATATGTTGCACTCTGTTCCTTGTATCATTATCCCCCAAGAAGCTCACTGGTAATTTTTAATGCACATATTAGAGGTAGCAATAAAAGGCAGCTTTTCCCTTTTGATCATGAGCTAGGATCCCAGGAGTGACTTCTGCTGTGGCACTGGGAGGATGATGAGGGTGTCCTTTAGCACTCAGGGATACTGCTTTGGTGCCTACCTGGCCCCTTTCTGTCAGCACACTTCAGAGCTGTGGGGCCACAGATTTGTGYATGTACAAATCRCAAACAGGACAGGACTGCTGTAGAATGTGCCTTGAGCTGTTTTGTTTTCCAGCATCAGCCTCATTCCATGGTTATGACAATGGGAAGGTGCCAGCAGCTCACACCCCAGGCAGCAGACCAGGAACTCAATGTTACAACTTACTTTATARGTTTTTTGACCAATCACACAAAGCAAAAGCACACTGACAGTAGTTCTATCCAASCACTATAARCAYRKGTACCTTTGGYTAAAMWAWKSYTKSYTWWTTYMAAWWMMAWWMCYKSYT
>JACDOX010000143.1:1111606-1134314 GCA_014549065.1 Cardinalis cardinalis
CYTWAAACACAAYGCACAGAGCTCCATTATTAAGCTTAGAACTTCCTAATATCTTTCTAGATAAACTTTTCTGTAGCTTAGGGAGTTATTCTAGACAAGTGTTCACTATTCTAGACCATTGKTCTACTTGTCCTTACTTTTCTACTTCTAACATAATTTTTCTGCTGACCTATCTCATGRCTCCTGCYTAGCTCCAATCACAGTTCTGCTGCCTCTGAGGCCTGCCTTTTGCAGCTTTCCCAAAACCCTCTGATTTTGGATTCCCACCCTGTGGGGCCACAGATTTGTGCTTGTGCTCACTCCAGCAGCTCAAGATTTGTCTGAGCAGCTGCAGGTGCTGTGACAGAGCAGCCCCTGTGTGAAACAAAGGCAGGAGAGCATCTCCACTCGGAGCTGTGCACTCAGCAGGGAACTTGCCCTTGGCACGGGACTGACCCCAAGTACCTGACCTCGTGTGTGCCTCCCTGAGGCTCAGACATTGTGCAAACCTCCCTCCCACAGCAGCTTAATGGACACTTGTGCTGAAAAGCTCCATACACTGTTAAATCCTACCAGAAACCCACAGGGAGTGAAAGGCATGATCATATTTCAMCCTCCTGTTTAAAAGAGTAATCCACCTTATGTACTGCTATAACTTTTATTTTTATGTACTGACCTGTGCTGCTCTAGTGAACATATATAACAGGTAGTTACCTTCAGCTGGAGAGAATTAAAACAATAAACCAAATCCCCAGATTTCAGTATTTTGCAAGGTAATAAAAATGTGAATTCTTAAATGGACTCTTCTGACTCTGAATCAAAGCTGGACAGTAATTGCATTTTATTGGCTTTTCATAAAGCCATATTTCAGAACGGCCATTCTTTAAGAGGGTTAGAATTGTTATATTCATGCTGATGTTACATGGACTGACACTGTAATGAATGGGTAGGACAAGAGACTTTTCAGATTCCAGCATTAAAATGTCACCATTGTTTTTTTCCAGTCAGTGGAAAAATAACGTGTCTCTTATCAGCAAGATGTACTTCAAGTAGTATTTGTGTTCCTTCAATTTGACAAGATGTAGCATAATTTGTGTAAGGAAAAAAGAAAAGGAACGGGGTAGTGACAAAAGCAGCTAGTGAGGAGTTAACATGTGGTTACAGCAGACAGAGGAACAGATGTGTATGTTCAGTGCAGAGATAAGACTTAGAAATCTGGGTTTATTTTCACAGTTGCCTTTCATTTTTCACTCTACTGTTTGGAGTTTTTCCTCCCACATTGATATTCTCTTTAAAACAAAAATCAGGGGGAAAAAAAAAGACAAAAAGAAAGAAAACCCAAGATAATTGTTTTCCTTGAATTGAATGACAGATCCTTAAGTTATTAGCAGTGGACTGCCAAAACACCTGTGTGTACTGAACRCGAGTAATTATTCTCCCATCTGATGAAGACAGCTGACAGGGGAAAGCCCATACACCTGCCACAGCTTCCAGCAGCTTTAAACAGCAGAGTTAYTCCCCAGGGGACCTTCACTTGCTCTTTCAGCACAAGTCCCAAGTGTATGAAATCTCCAGGGTTGAGAGTGTATTTTTGGCAGCCCAGCCTTTATTTGACAGCCTGAAAATAAGCAGAGAAACTCAAGTGGCCCTATGACATCAAAGATCTTGAAAGAAGTAGGCAGGAGGTGGAAATAAAGATACACAAACTGACTTGAAAGAGAAATAAAAAATTCCACYCTGAGCAGCATGGTGTTTTTTCTGCTTCCTCTCCACCTACTCTTTCTGCAATAAATGGAGATGCAAGACAAATAAAACAAAGCAAGAGGTTTGTAAATAGGAGGTGCAGAGATTGTTTCAGGCAATAATTCCAAAATCCCATTCTAATGGAGAGAAGGCTGAAAAAAAAAGGACATTTGGTTTAAGTACAGRAGTGTGGTGTTGAGAGGTCCCCAGGACGAGGTGAGATGAGAGTTTGACTCCAAATTCTCAGAAGGCTGATTTATTATATTATGATATTATATTATATTAAAAAAATGATATAATAAAACTAATCTTAAGAAAGAGAAAGGATACATCAGAAGGCTAGAAAAGAATGAATAATAAAAACCCGTGACTGACCAGAGTCCTGACACAGCGGGACTGGGATTGTTCATTAAGTTAAAGCAATTCACATGGAACCACTGAAAGAATCACCTCCCACATTCTAAAGCAGCAAAACACAAGGAGAAGCAATCAGATTATTATTATTTACATTTTTCTCTGAGGCTTCTCAACTTCCCAGGAGAAGAAATCCTGGCGAAGGGATTTTTCAGAAAATATCACGGTGACACAGGAGTGCAAATGTGCAGAACTTACAACAGGCATGGGCAGGACAGGCATGGACCCTGCTGGTGCCACAGCTGATGGCAAAGCTTTCCTGGCCTGTGGGCTCATCATACTCAAAAGAAGCCTGAGGGGAAGCAGCAAGGCTGATGTTGGCAGAAGGAATGCAAAACCTGAATGGAGCAGKTCATGTGGCAGGAGCAGATGCAGCAGGCTGTGCAGGACAAGGTGTTCCACAAGCACTGGAGGTGTCTCCTGGCTGTTTGTGCAGAGAAGCATTCTGCACACTCATATTTAGAACAGCAATTTCCCCCTGACATGTGCTGATCTGCCTGCTGCAGGACTCCACCACTTCGATTTCCAGCAGAAAATGTGTAAGTGCCTTATTGAGCTCCCCCTTTTCCAGCAGACCTCCAAAAACCACACTGAACTTCCAGGTGATTCCTGAATCTGTGAGACCTCCAGCAGCTGGACCCCAGCTAATGTGACGGGAGCACAGAGTTAAACCAAGCACACTGCTAAACAGAAACAGATCTAGCAGAGCTTTGAACACGTGTATGAGCTGTTTGAAGGTGCAGAGTCCATTTCTAACCCAGCAGTTCTTGTCACACAGAAGTGACTGTGGGTGGCAGTCTCAGGGACCCTGTGATGGTCTGGGGAGAAAGGAAGGCACTGAGGATGACCAAAGCACTCCCTCAYCCTCTTCCCCCCTGGAACTCTTACCTTTAAATGCRCAAATGGAAATTCCCTGAAATAYTGCACACTTAGGAAGTCCTCCTATCATTTGTCCAAGCATTCTTACCTAATGAGACAATAATCTTCAACAGGTAATTCTGATTTTTTGCAGGTCACTCAGCACATTTTCCCAAACAGAAGCAGACTGGTCTGTGTGGTCAGWCTGGCTAGAACTCACAGACCTTTTTTCAGCCATTTACCGCAAAAGGCACAAACTCCACCTTTACTTGCATTAGGATACAACTGAAATAAAATATTTCAGTGGCTTTGGGGGGCTGGCACAGCCCTGCACTACTGAAACATGATAGAATTTGTCTGCTGCTCTCCATCAGAGACTAACCAGAAAATCACTGTGCACTTTGTGAAACACAGCCAGGTTTCAAGGCAGATTTAATTTCAATAGAAAGAAAAGCAGCCTCCCCTCTGCTTCCAGCTTTCTTTTCAGCTGTGCTGGAGTAGATTTGGGGTCAGAGAACACCCATGCTCCTGTTATACTGTCACAGGATGGAGAATCAGCAGGAAAGAAAGCAACCAGAAAAAGCTGACCTTGGTGCAGCTGTTATAACTTCAGGAAAGGACAGGGGAAGAGAGAGGACTTTGAACCCTCCCCATTTTGGCTCTGCTGGATGCCCKGCCACAGGAACAGAGGAGTGGTGGAGTTCAAGGCACCCACACTCCCTGGGAGCACTTTGTTCCCCCTCTTTATGTACCCCCATACAGGCATGTGGGAGCTTTTCCTTCATCTCTGCAAATCCCAAGKAGCAGAAGTGAATAAAACAGAAATGAAATATGGGAAGCTCTTATCAAATTGATTACTTTTACCGTGTAAAACATCATTCAGCCTAGAACAATGCTGTGGGCCTGGTTTATACTGTGTGCTTGAAAATGAGTGAACATAATTTACAATCATTCCCATTTACATCCTCTTTAAAGTCCTTTTACAAAGCCTATAAGTCACTATAAAGCTGTTTATAGAACCTATCCACAGCTGAAACACCATCACTGTTTGCTTACCTGCCTGCACAAGGTTTATCTTCACCTCCAAAGTTGTCTGTTAATTTGGATACTTAGAAAATCTTTATAGACTCAAACTCCAAAAGAATTTATTTTTTTTACTGACTAACCTACTGTGCACCTGCACTTACTATTGTGTTTGACACTGGGGCCAAAACCAGACTCAAATAATGCAGCCATAYCTTGATTTTGTGTCCCCAGGCAGTGCACAGCCTTCCTATGATACAGCCATAAAAGGAGGAGCCACCAGGGCAGCCCTAATTTATGGGATGAGATTTGGGATGCAGTCACCATYCAGCCCATCCCTCAGCTGGAATTGAGTGAAACAGAAAAATACAACAATGGTCAGCAGCTGTTTTTTGTCACAGCCTTGCCTTATGCTTTGAGGACATATTTTTGTCCTCTTCCATGTTATATCAACACTCAGTTCAGTATTTCTTGGTGCTTCACCTCTTATTGGTAATATCACTGGGTTGTTTTACCATTTAATGGAGCAAAACCTCAAAGATTCTGAAGATTGCTGAGAATTTTGCCCTGCAGATCTAAAAAACTCAGGTATTTCAGTGCATGCAGATGATGAGTCAGTCAGCAGTGGTGCAGCTGGCCCAAAACTAAATATTATTTTGCTGTGATCAGAAATACTGACACTGGTTTGGGACAAGTAAAATTAAATTWAAAAAAAAAGAAATAAAAAGGTGCTGAAACCTGTTTTTCATCCTGTCCTAATTGACTCAGTTTGACAATGAAGGTTCATCAACTTCTGCATGTTAGTGATTGATGCAATGAATACAGCTTGTTCATGAACACAGTCTGGTGAGGGAGTTATTTATAACAGTGCTAACCTGAATCTAAAAAAGGACTCCTATTCTAGGCAATTCTTCCATAAAAGTAACTAAGTGAGGTTTATGATTAAAGTAAACCAAAGACTTAAAAAAAATGCCTTGAATAGGGATGGACATCAGGACATTTAAGATTTAAACTGGTCCAAGAACAAATATTCCAACAATCTGCATTTACTGGATCTAGCACTAAAATTCAGAGATAGAGGAAGAAAAAGTTTCTGTTCATTAAAGAAGGGTTTGAAGAAACATTTAATTCCATTTGAGCTCCACTGCAAATAAGAAGGCAGCTGTTTTCCACCTCTCCTCCTTCATTCCAACCATTTAGCAGAAAAGGTCAGTGACATTCTGACTTACTCTCAATTATAATAAAATTTTCATAATCAGAACTTCGTGTAGACTAAAAAGCTTGCACTTAAGGCATGACTGAGGAAGAAATTTGGATGTAATCTGATTCTTTCCTCATTTCCAGGATTTATAATTACTTTATTGGTAGAACCAACCATGTGTTCAGTCCTGTGTGGACTGGACTAAATTCTTCAGAGCAGAAAATGGTGCCTAGTCATTTAGGCTAATGTGTTTACAGAGATTACAAGTGTTACAAGGGTATTTTATAATGAAATAAAAGCTCTTTTCCTATCTCAGACAATACTGCAGCCCACTCTACAGCTACAATAAATTACATCTACAATTCAGCATAAAGAAATTACTGTAGCAAGAAAGTAAAAGGAATCCTATTCTACAGGCAACTGATCTTCCTAGATTTCTTCACAAATTTATGAGTWAATTATTTATTCCTACATAGTTTTACTATTTCATAGGGATGACAGTTTGATAATGCTTGAAAACTGACAACTCACTCAATGGTTTCAGCCAGGCTTTTTAACATTTTGAGAAAAAGGACAAATTTGACTGCAAAGTTATCATAGGCATGAAAAGGGACTAAATAATTGTATTTATTTTTACCAAGAAAGCCTCCTAGCTTGGAGGCTCAGGCTAAAGCCAAGGTAACATCATGATATTTTTAGAAGAGTTATACCAAAGTGAAAAGTAAAAGAGAAGGGAATACAAAGGAAATTACCCACCAACTGCTCTCCTTGTTCTAAGTGGGTCAGAACACGTCAGTATTTTCTAAATTTCTCCCACCTCCCAGCAGGAGAAGCATATTGAGGTAAAAAGAACGATTCAATGTTTATGGAGTATCAATAACGTGAAAGGATATCATCCAGAATTGCAGGTTAGCTGCRTGGGGGTAAGCAAGATGATTTCCCACATGCAGCAGCACTTTAGGATGGGAACAATCTGCTCATTCCTCTGCTCCTTATCCCTTGCCCTCCAAGTCCAGCACAGCCCTCACAGGTATAAAATTGCTTTCTTCTCCTCATGGTTCAGCCCTCCAGGCTGTACCAGCCTGGAAAATTCCTCACTCTCAACAGTTCCTAAAGGTTTCATTTCAAAAGCAGAATCAATACASGGTGATAGTAACAAATAGATATATAAATAAATCTTATTCTTGATTAATATAATGCATTAATAAGCAGCTTTGAGTTTGTGGTGCATGTTTTTCTCAGGAAACCTTGTGTTAATTAATGCCATCACTGGCTGAGGAGCTCAGATGAGCAACAGCACAGCTTCCTACAAAASTTTCAAGCTCTGGATCTAACCAAGTAAAACATTAAGCAATGCAGCCAAGTTTTTCATACTGGCCCATCTAAGATGATGACATTGACTTCCCAAAAAGTTTTTCCCTAAAACCAGTCTTATTTTGTGGCTCAGAACCACAGCAGTGCCTGTCCCTGAGCACATCTGCCCAGAGTTACCTCCAACACCTCAGCCATGGTTGTGTTCCAGGGCTGGGGGATGTCCCAGCTCCAGGACTGTGTGCTGCAGACCCACAAAGGGAGCAGGAGGGACACTGGGAAGGACACTGGGGTTTTCTGAGGAGGAGGCCAGGCAGCCTGCTCTGCCTGAGCACCACCCCATGGAGCAGGAGSCACAGCAGAGCTCCTGTGCCCCGCTGGGAAATGTCTTTATGACTGTCCCAGGGCTTTCAGCAGCCTCATTTTTCAGCTGTAGATTAGGCTCCTGCACAGCAGTGCTTGGCCCAAATTGAAAATCCCTGTACCTCCCAGCAGTGCAGAGCACAGCAGAAGACACTGAGCTCTTCATTTCTGGGTCACWGGCTTAGACCAGCTTTTCCTCAGCTGTGACTGAGGGCACTGATGTGAAATAAACCCATGGCCCTAACGTGGGGGTCAGAAAGGAACCACAGAATCCTCAGGCTTGGAAGGGACCTCTGGAGATCTTCCAGTCCAGCCCTGCTGCCACAGCAGGGTCACCCAGGGCAGGTGACACAGGAATGTGTCCAGGTGGGTTGGGAATATCTCCAGGGACAGAAACTCCATGACCTCCTGGGCAGCTGCTCCAGGGCTCTGCCACCCCCAGTGTAAAAAAGTCCTTCCTCGTGCTGAGGTGAATCCYGTGTTTTTATTGCACAACAATCTACCCAAACCTGAGCAGATTATTTGGCAGTGTCAGTCAAAGGAGCCAAGCACCCAAGTCAGCTGTTCTTACCAAATTATGTGTAACTCAGTGAGTCAAAAAGACTTTTATCCTCTTTGGAAATCTCARTTTCAACTCAGGGCTCAGAATCTATATTCCTATTAATAAGAAAACTTCTGCTTCTTTCGCATATGAACAATTTCATCTTTAATTTCCATTACAAAGTCACAGCTGGGAAAGTTATATATTTAGCAGCAAACTTTTTTTTCCCCCCTCCTGCAAGATGTTGGAGATTTTGGAGATCAAACATCCTCTCATGCCCTCTTTTGGCTGTCCCTGCTATGTAACCCAAGCAGCCCCAGTTTGCGCTGTGGCCCTGAGGTGCACAAGGCTTTGTGCTGGCCCARACAATGAAAAGTCAATGTTTGTTACCATTTTGGCTCTCCATTTTTAAGCATGAGGAGAACCACAAGCCTCAGAAAACARTAATGAATAAAAAATGAGAAAACACCAGTTTTAATGGACTCAATGCATCATTCTGATGTGATTGAAACATTCTGGGTTAGGCCTTATGTTTGCAAAACTTCCTTCTACCTGTTAAATACATTTTGAAAAGGATATTTCTGTGCTGGAAGAATGGAACTTTTCATTTAACAACTGTCAAAATCAGACTTTTCAATATTTCAAAGCTTACTTCTTTTTTTAGACGTTACATTTCTCAGAACCGACTCCTTACTGTCAAAAATTCAGTGAATCACTACTTTTCGATGGCAGCAAAGGAAGGAAATTTTTTTTTCTGAAAAATACTCTGCCAGGTCTAATAAACTATTTCTCAGTCCTACTTGTCTTTGTCTTAAGTTTTGATGAATGCTGCAATGGCTCCATCCCAAAATGCATCATTAGAAGAGATGTCACTTATGTTTTGGTTTTTTTTTTTCCAAAACAGGCAATGGAAAATTTCCTGAATCTTTTGGTAAAATGTGACTAGAAATCATGTGCAAAAAAAAGAAATACTGGAAATGCTCACATTAGCCAGTTTCCTGGAGCCACTTAATAGCTGCTTCAGATAGAGGTTCAAATCCTTCACTCTCTTGTGTTCAAGATCCGTAAAAGGTAAATGCCACGAGTGGGGAAACCTGCAAAAGAAGAATATTTATGAGCAGAACTCTTGCACTGTATTTGCTGAAAATATTTCCAGCTGTACTTAACAGAAGAGAGCCAAGACTTCCTAAGAGGTTTTGCAGGTAAGGGAAGAAATGCTTACAGGGTCACATTACAGTGATTCGATTTCTTCTAATAATTTGCTGCTAAATTGTCTCATACTGAAGCACTTTTTCTCCCTAAATAATTAATTTAGAAGTAAGTAAGTAAATAAACAAATCCTAAAGGATACTTCTTTGCATTTTATGGTCTCTAAATAGATCTGAATAACTGGCCCTTTATGATCCCAASAAAACATTGCCTTTTTGCACAACAGATCTCTGATCTGAGCCCAGAGTTGACATATCCTTACCACAGAACATTGAGCACCAAAGCCTTACAGCAACAATGTGACATTTGATGAATATATCATTGCTTGCATTTTTTACCTCAGCTATTTAGAGTGTAGATAAGGTTTTCMGAGTAGGCCCCTGATCCCATACCTAATTTCAGGTACCAGCATAATAAAAATCATCTATGAAAACAAACGATCATCACACTAACAAAATCAATCCCAGCAAAAAACAATAACAATAAAAATAGCAAAAGTAATGTTCTTGCTGAATTTTTATTAAGATGAATTTAATTTTGGGTTAGTAAATAAATTACACATGCATAGAATGGCCTTGTGTCAATTTTCAAATACTTTGGTGGTTGAAAATGTCAAAACCTCCCATTTTTTTACTTGAATCATCTTTGCATTTTAGAGACAATGCATATTGGATCAGTCAAAAGGTTAGAGTTTTAACAACACACATAATCAATTTGTATTAACCTTGCCCTGACAAAGGGTATTTATCTCCCAGGCTGAAGGAGCATTAGAAAAGCTGTCTGTGTTAAATTGCAGATAATGGGTGATACGGATTGCTAATAGCAGGATTCATAATTAACATTATGCTTTATGTCCTCTAACGTATGAGACAGAGAAAGGTAGAAGTTTTCACCTGGTTGTATTTCATGTCCCCCCACCACCACTGTAAATAGTCAAATGTGTCTTGTTTACAAACCTCTTTCTTTACTGCTGATGCCTTGTGAAGGCTGACCTAGAGCAGAGACTGGAYGGAGTTAAAGAATAAAGCAGGGATTTATTAAAAGGATCTCCTCCATGGATCCACCTTGGGCAGCACAAGAGCCCAGCCAGGGATGCACCCAAGATGTACCAAAATGGTCCCAAAATGCACGGCCGGGCACGGGGTCTCTCCTTTGGATCAGTTCTGCTCCATTTGCATCTTGCAGTTCATTGTCCCATTCCAGCTTTAGCCCCTGCAGTCCCACCCTGCTTGTTTTTCTCTCTCCAGCCCACGGKGTTTGTGCTCTGGGGCTGAGATTTGGATCATTTGTCCTTGGTGCCCAGCTGGAGCAGGAATTGTTTTGTCTCCCTACTCTGTGCAGAGAGCTCACCATCCCCTTACATGAAGCTCAGAACTGCACACTAAAGCAGCACAGAATGTGAAAAATATAAAAGCTGAAACCTGAGGCATCACTGCTATGAGCTTTTTTATCCAATAGATCTCAACAGGTGTCTGAAGGGTTCAGACRAAGGATCTGTCTGGTTTGTGACACACTTGGCCAGTATTTAGGAAGGCAGCTGCAAAATCCTGTAGGGAAAAACTCAGCTCTGGTGTGACTTAGTCTGGGATTAAACCAGAGAAGGAGCAGGATGACATCAGCATGCTGCACGTATGGATGAACTTCTGCTGGTCCCTACCCTTGGCACTGGAGGATCAGGGCCCTGTTAGGGGCCGCACAGATGGGTAAGAAGAGGAGACTGTTCCCTCACAAAATCACAGTGGCAGGACACACAATGAGGAGGGAAAAGTGACATGACCCTTGCTCATGACACATGTGAACAGCACAGATAAAAATAGAGCCCAGGTCATCTGGCACACAGAGGCTTCTTTCAAGGGGTGGGAGAGGAGAACACTTTGGAAGCAGCTTAAAATGAATCAGTCTGTGTAACACAAAGAGAGGGCTCTGGCTGGAAAGTGCAGACCCTCAGAAGATGCAACCAGAGCACAGTGGCCAAACAGAGGACAGAGAAACTGCAGATTGATGACCCCAGTGAGTGCTGGGGTGAAGGACAATGTGAACCTTGTGGAGGCACTGAACCCTTATTTTAAAGCCCTTCTTGCCTTTGTTGGATCATGGCTGTGCTGTCAGTGGCCTTGCCCTTGAGAGYGCCCTTGTGTTAGAAAAGGTGAACTTTCCAACCTGGTACTTGGCATCAGTTGTTTTGTTTTTTTAAGTTTTTCTAAGCCTTCTGATGTTTACATTTTTGCAATGGAGTTCTCATGCACTTCTATGTAAATAATTGTTTTTGCATTCTTTTCTGGAGGAGGAGAAATTTGACAAACTGTTAGTTTGACCAGTGTCATTGGAGAGGTGGCAATTTCATCCTCCTACCCAGGGTCACTTTTTTGAATTCTATGTATATTGAGGTCAAGAAATTTCTCTTMTTTTTACCTTGGGAGTTCCAGCATGCATATCATTATATTTCRTGTCCCATCGCAACAGGCATCTACTTGAAATAGATCAGAAAAATATAAACTTGCACCATATGCAAATGTCCTACACAGAACATTGCATTTCCTACATGTCTGAACAGTGTTGTGTGTAAGTTATRTCACCTACAGGTTTTGTTGGGTGAAAAGATTGTTGTCACTTTACAAAACAATAATTAAATACAATTAATACCCTCTCAAAAAATCAAAAGAGAAGGATAGTGCTAGAGTGCAAGGGCAGCTGTGTTTCTAACTTCTAAATGTGGACTGAATGAATACATGTCAATAGCAAAATTTCAGATTCTGRGAACTCAGAGCTTTTGCCATTTGTTTCTTACAATACACTCAGTATTTAGCACTTGTATGAAGCACTGTCATATTTCATTGTTTTCTCCTAATGAGACATGAATATGTACAATTCCAYAGAATCATTACAAAGCAGAAACCAAGTCCCTTCTGTTAGCAGTTCCAATTATTCTAGCAATATTAAACATTTAAATTTTTTAATCAGACACTTTTAAGCTGATTTTGTGATTACATTGTGGAACAATGCTTTTTCCATCTTTTGAAGCATCTGGCATCAGCCAGAGCTGGAGCTTTGTMACACACAGGCAGACTAATGGTCTGATCTGGAATGGCAGTTTCAGTAATAACTTCCTATAAAGAAATAATTAGGTTTTTATTATTAGAATAAAATCTGGGATACATGAAAAACCTCCAATTAATGAAGTTCTGTTAGAACACAACACAAAATTATAACATTAAAAAATGTGCCTATCAAAAAACATCATAAAATGAATTGCCTTAACACAATCTTAGGGAAAGATCCTGCAGTGACAGGATACTGCTGGGACTGAATTATGGCAATAAAGCACTGGAGCTCCTAGTGACAGCCTCAGTACATGCAGATTTACCCTCAGTGAGTTCTGAAGTGCTCTTTAGCTGTGAAAATGTTGCAAAGGATTTTATCAGAGGTAGATTTATCTGAGAAATGACTAGTATTATTTTTGAAATTCACTACAGGGTTTCTGAGGTTTATGTGTTTCTGAAGAGAAATGTATTTTCTTTTCAAAGGACTCTGCTCACCACAGGAAAAATTCATAAACAGGTCCTTGTTAAATATTTTATTTTACAACCCAATAGTTAGCCTGCAATATCTCCAAATCAAAACCATGATTCAAACAATTTTTTTCAGTATTTGTTTAGTGAAATTTCAATTCTCACCAGCTGCTGCAAACCAGTTCATGTGAGAAAGCCATAATGAATCAAATTGGAGTCAATAAAATCCCCTCAGGCAGGAGACAGATTCTCTAGAATTAACTAACCTTAAGCCATTTTTTCAGAATGCTTCTCATGAGCTGGAGGGAATATCAGCTTTGGATCTGAAATTCATGGACTTTAAGTTCAAACCACGTTGTTTGTGGCTATTTACTTCATGTCAGATCCAAAGACCTTTCTSTTTTTCAAGCCTATCACTTAAACATCAGCCTGGTTTAAGTAAGCTGCTGGTATTTTAGGCCAGATTTAAGGTTTTTTGTAGACTGAGCTTGAAGAAAGGCTTGTATCAGGTGAGTCAGATGATTATCTATGAGAGGACTACTTTGTACTCACTGGTGTATGCAGTACGAGGTATATGATATATGTAGAAAAAACCACTTGTATTTCTAAAGCCATGTACAATCATTACATAAGACGAAGCTGGTTTATGTAAGACAGAAATAAACCATGGGACTCACTACCCCAGGAAACTGTAAAGAAATAACATTCAGAAAATGAGAAGCAGGAAAGGACATGCACATGGATAGAAAGTAATATTCAGAATTATTGCAACTAACAACAGCAGATTTTTCAAAGGATGTTAAACTGAATTATGTGAGGCACAAAGTATTGGKCTTGGGGGCAGGACAGTACATAAAATTATTGTGTTATTCTCAGCTGGGTGAATGTGCACCATGATGTAAAAATGTTCATCATGGTGCTAGAGTCAGATTTCTGTTCTGACCCACTGTGAACATCCCTACATTGCTTTAACATATGGATCTTGTCATAAGTTTTGATAAACATCATGAAGAAAGTAAAAAACTATTAAAGGTGTCTTTAAGTCAACGCCACTTACCCTTTAATTTCGGGAATATTTTTGGCAGGCCCAAGCCATTCCCCTTTTCTCCTCCCATTAAAAAAAGGAACAATAACATATAAAACTTAAGACTGCCACAACGGCCTGTGATTTAGTTTCTTCTGGGGCTGAATAGGAGGCTTGATAGAATATGTCACTCTGCCTTTGTGTTTCTAAAAATACATCTGCTGTGAATATTCTCACAGATTWATCTGAGCACAGAAGAGAGAACCACTTAACAGTACAATAACATTGACTATTATGCTGCCTTACTCTGGGAGGGCATGAGATGGGAATTGCTTCTGGAGATGGCTGTGAAGTTTTGAGAACTGCTGGAATGATTTTTCCACGAAGGTGACCACGTTGCAGGTCTGCACCACCTGGATGAGGTAAACCTGTGTTGGGGGAAAAAGAGAGACAGAGCAGAGAAATTATCAAAAAGACAAACTAAGAAAAAAACAAAGTACAAGAAAATATATAGGGTGATTTCAACAAAGAAAAACCTTCCTTTAATGTAGTGCCAAGTGCCAGAGAATTCAGTTTGTAATTCATAGTCCTTGCTGCACAGGAAGAGAAACTTGCCTGGGTAGCATACAACTCAAACACTGAAAGATCACTGCAGTGTGTGAAAACTAATAGTGCACCATTAAAGCATCATCCAACAGCCTCCAATTTCTATTAGGCTTCCTAATTTTGTGCCATGCTTTCCTTCTGGATGCTTTAATTAGCTCTTGATTTATTTTTCACCATAGGGAATGAACTGCTCTCCTTAATGGCTCCCTGCAAATATCTGTCTGCCTGGTGCTTTTGCTCTCTGGTAGCTTGCTGCTTATGGCACCACTATTCATCCCATGAAGCTTTTAATGGAGCACAAGCACATCTCTATAAAGGAGGAGGGAGAGTGCATGAGTTGTTAAAAGTGTCATTAAAGATCAGGCAAATGAGGGCAAGCAAAGAAGGTAATACATACAGGGTCAGGCTTTCTGCTGAATCCCAGAATGGTGGCCCTTGCAATTGACCTCTCTGTGTCCAGCATCATCCATTCCTGGGGGACACTCTCTGGAGCTGGAGGCTTTGCAGAGCTCCCCACTGACATCTGCACGAGCGTGTGGATCAAGTTGTTGAGTTTAACAGGAAAGCACTCCAAACTTTCCTTTATTTTCCTGAAGAAGGAACAAACAGAAGAGGTACTATTCAYGCTTTTTTTGTTGTTTCCACTCCTTGACCCTTCTTTTTGTGGTTCCAAGTCCAAAAAATCCCAGATTCTAAAGCCTACCTCACATATCCCCCCACACACCAGTCACTGCTATTTGCACTGCAGCACATCCAGTCCCTGAGCTCTACTACTTAAAGGAGAGCTCTTGCCACAACCTGCCTCAAGGCTTAACTTGGAGCAGCTATTCCTCAGGAGCTGGACTTCTTTCAGACATCAGAACATTTCCATGTGTGTTCTAGGAGTCCCAGGGTTGAACAGCACGTGTTCATTTCCCTGAGCAGGAGAGGAGGCACTAGTTTGGATTATATTTATTTTTGGTTACACTAACCTCACATGGGCTTACACGWGTTTGAGCAAGGCTCTTGGATTCAATTTGTGGTTTAGCTGAGCATGATGTGTTGCTAAGTCCTCTACCTAGCTCTTAAAAGCTCTATCCCTGTGGAACTGCTTAAGATGAATTTAAAAAAAAAAAAAAGAAGAGAAATTTTCTCCTGGTATCTCACTCCATCTCATCCCTGTGCAAGGGGAGCTAGAACACKGTTTTGATTGCCTAGAGTTTTGAGATCTTTCATCAGAAAAGACACAATAGATTAAAAAAAAACCTAGATAAACATGAAGCTATATACTGCAAATGTGAGAATGAACTCGACTTGAGAAATAACACTCCAAGATAATCACAGGTCTTTGAAGAGTGAGATGCAGTACTCTTTAGAAAAYACCTCTCTTGAATTCAATTGCTAATTGAATTTTAAGACCTATTAACTTCTGATGGTAATTTTTTTTGTCTCCCTGCTTATTGCTACAGCTCTCTGAAGATATCCTATATCTGTTTTGATTTTATAGAAAAACAACCCAATAATTTCAAATTATATGGCAGCAAACCTTCTACCAAATTGTCAGGGGGCTGCTGTGTTTCCTTTTTTGATCTTTTTTTCTCCCAGTTTTGGATTATATCTAACGAGGTTACAAGGGCTGACAACACCCTTAACCACCTTCATCATGCTTTGTCCAAAGCTGAGCAAATGCTCCACCTGTCATTTCAGATTAGATTTTTATTCATGGGTTTCTGTGAGAGGGTTGGAATGTGTAGTGCAATCAAGTCGATTCATTGCATTAGCCTAATTTCCATGATCTCAGATGCTCTGGCTAAAGTCTGCATCTTCACAGATGAAACCACACCAGAAAGAATAAAGAATAGTCTACCTACAGGCATCTCCCCAGCTCACCCCCCTGAAATTCAGATTTTATTCAAAATAGTGTGTGAATTTGTCATACACTGATTAGGGATAGTAAACTGAGGACAGATGTATATGTTCCTCTTAATGTAATGCAAGCAAATGTACCTCAGAATTGGTTAATTACCTTTATTATTAATTACGTTCTTCAGAAACAGACAAAACTATTTAATGAATTAAACAAATTAACACGCTCATGTAAAACAAGAAAACAAATCTCATTTCAAAATATTAGTACAGAATCAATTCAGTGATGATTAACCAGGCTGCATTCAGGGGTGAACTCTTCCTGTTTAACTCCTATGTGTTTAATTTAATGTGTAGCTTAAACACTTCCTAAATCACTGAGACATTAGGTTATAGAGTCTGTAACTGGCCATATTATGGCACAGCAGTTAGGGAATTTGCCACATTAGTAGAACAGGCACGATAACTTTGCAGCTAAACACACTGCATTTTAATTTACATAAAACAGGCCTCAGCTTGTAAATTACTACTAATTCAGACATCATCACTACATGACACACTACCACTATTCCTTYCATGGGACCATTAGGCTTCTAAAATACTTTTAAAACCCAGATTGCTAATCACATCCTTTAGATCTAAAACAGGGCCTTGTGTTGTCATCACTGCAGATTTTTCCTGTGAGTTATTTAAAATTATTACATCTAAAATCAAATAAGAACAGAAGTATGAGTTGTTTTCTCCCCCTCTCTGTTTTGCCTGCATGCAGTCCTCTTTGCCAGGATAGAAAACATTAAGCAAACCATATTACATGCAATCAACAAAGAACTCAAGGCCTCTTTGCTATTCTGTGCCTCCCCAGCAAGGKGGAACAAAACTCTGCTTGTGGCTCTCTGCACTTTCTTTCAAGGGCAAATTGGCTTGAGGAAACCCTTTTTCCCAAAAGCTGGTTCCTAACTAAATGTGAGGCAACATCAAACCTATGTGTCTTACCTTTTTGAGATTTTGCAGTTTATTTTTGGCCTGGATCAGTTCAGTGACCCAGTTTATCACATGGTGGTACCCGATTCCCCTTTCTACTGGCATTTTTAAAGTTCATCCTGAGGACCAGTGGTGGAAGTTTCTCCTTGAACTCTCCCAGATCCCCATACACCTCCTTTTCTCTAGCCACATTAAGCTTAGCAGCAGTTGAAAGCAGTAAGGTCATGTGTATTCTCTGTAAAAATCCTCCTCTTGCTCCCTGGCCATTACTACCTTTGCCTATGCCCAAAGCTCTGCCTTCACAAAGGTGACAAAAAGYTTCTTATTTATTTGAGAGCTCTGGTAGTCCAGACTACATAGAAAATTAGTGCCTGATGGTCTAGAGATTTCTAAACTAAGTGAACAGTACAAAGAGTATTAAAAGTCCAGGTTAATCAGAAGAAAACTGGAAACTGTCATTAACTAGAGCAACATTATAAGTGAATCCAAATATTGCCAACACAGTTTTCAGGGAGAAAAATGCTATTTTCCACATGACAACAACTGTTTACCATGCAGATTGGTTTCTGACCTACTTCTCAGAAAAGAAAGTTAAATATCTGGGATTATTGGAAAGTAATGACTTTCTGCTTTCCACCTGCTGAATTGCCTTTGAATTTCAGATTTGGCTTCTTTCTTTCTAYAGAGCTGTCAAATTACAGTATCAGGTAAAACATGAACAGACTGCCTGGCTGCTTGTGTAAAAGGAGATGGATGAAAAGTTTGGCTGATGTTTTCACAAGTGCCTAGTGGTAGTTTGCCACTTTAGTTTTAGGAAGCAGACATTCCTTACGGGACCTATGGGTGTTTTGAGGGCTGGTGCTCAGATTTTTCAGGACACACCAGCCTTTATACACGGCACACACAACCATTATTACTGCCTAGTTATTAACATTCTAGCCTTGGTGGATATTTCTTTATCTTTCTTGACAATATCCTGTTTCTCATTTCCATCTAGGCCTGAAAATCATTTAGAGTATAATGAGCAAAATTTATTTTCACGGGATTCTCAGATGTTAATGGAGAGTGTTCCATTTTTATTCCCCATTTCCATCCATGAATTTACCAAGCTCCATTTCAAAACAAGTTGAATAGTATGCCCCAACATTAATAGGGTTTTCCAGACCTTTTATAATACAAATCCCTCAAAAAACATAAATTCAAGTAGGAAGTCTGCCTCCTGTTCCTTTGGGGCACATACACCACAATCTTTACAAACTACCTGAACATCACTGAAATAAAGTTTAGTGTTGTAGTTTGGCCCATTCCCTTTCAGATGCCACCAACTTCCACTGTGCTTCACCTGTTTGGGAAATTTCTTGCTGAAATACCCTCAGCCACCTGAGAAACAGAGATAACTGATCAATTTGAAAYCAGCATCATGTTTTGAAAGGAGTTACTGTGGATTGTCCAGCTTGGAGCTGCTGGCATTTGTGGTTTGGAGTGGATGTGCTTGACCTGAGCAGCAACAGGTACCTAAAAAATGAGTCCATTAATAACTAAACAAAGCAGCTGACCCAAGCAGCACCCCCTCCATCAGGCTGCTGAAGATATGCACTGTGCTCTCCTGGTAATTGTCAGATCCATCCTGCATCTCTTATTCATGGGTTTCTGTGAGTGGGTTAGATTGCACACTGCAATCAATTGAAATCAACTCCATTCATTGCATTAGGCTAACTTTATGCTCTTAAAACCAATTTYAAATACACATCACTGTGCAGGCACATTAAAAATGTCAGGCAGCCTGCCCCACCACGCTGACATTTGAAGACATCTGCAGAAAACCATAGAGGAAATTTATATCCAGAGGTAAGATGGGTTTCCAGCTTCTGATAAAACTGTGCTGTGAGGGGAAGAGGAAAGGAGGGAGGGGTAAGGATCAAATTGAGTTTCAAGGATCAAACTGAGTTCAGGGCAGATGCTGGAGAGACAAGGATGTTTCATTTGGCAGTAGGTGCACAGGACTGCCAAGGAAACACAGAAACTCTTGTTTAACTCTCAATTGGTGCATTGTTTATCCAGAAGTGAGGCT
Organism: Cardinalis cardinalis; assembly: GCA_014549065.1. Lineage (NCBI taxonomy): Eukaryota > Metazoa > Chordata > Aves > Passeriformes > Cardinalidae > Cardinalis > Cardinalis cardinalis. The sequence goes on from JACDOX010000143.1 coordinate 1,130,285, forward strand.
GTGACCTTCCAGAGGCTGTGAGGCTGAACGCTGCTGCTCATCAGCTCAGAACAGGGGACTGACCCCATGTGGGAAGGGCTGCACACAAATGCCACCACAGACTGCTGCACATGACTTAAATCAAGAATGAGAGCAAAGGAATTCAGTAAAACACAGAATGTTTTAGGAGCCTGGAAGGGGTCAGTATGTTACAGTCCAAACCCCGACACAACTGTTCACTGGCCAAAGAGGTGATGGCAAAGAACAAATCAACATCGTTCCGCCAGGACCTTTTGTGACATCATTCATCATTTCATGCTGTTCCTAAACAACACTAGGGCCAGGGTCAGTGTTAYTGCTAAACCAAACTCAGAGGATTGCTAAGAGCAGCCCATTTCTACAGAAATACAGAGGAACACTGTTYTCCTGTTTCCACTAGCAGAAGATTGGGATTTTCTGTGGACACGTTATAGGATTGAATCTGAAAGATTACAATAACTACCTTGTACTTAGAACAAGAAACACCTTCTTGTTGGCAACATTTAACATTCCAACTCTCCTTGTCTAGAAAAGACCTTGTAAAAAACAATGAAGGGGTTTTGGAAGCAATTATAGAGAAAAAGGAGTTACAAATTGCAAGGGATTTGAGAACCACTAGAAGTTGTGCTAATAATCAGAACTTCTAATTTCCTTATCTTTCTAAGGGCAGTTTGAAAAATAAATACAGGAATAAGCCAGAGATTGACCATGAAAATTATGTAACTGGATTTTTTATTCTATCAATATTTTGTATAAGAGGGAGATAAAGAATTAAGATGATGGAGCTCACAAAAATCTCAATATATTTACATTCCTAAAGCCAGGTTGGAAAGTGTTTTTACAGAGGGGCAGTCTCTGCATGGATCTGGATATCAGGACATCCCAAAGTCTTTATGTTGAAAAATGCCTGGATACAATTTCCAGAAGTTAAAATCCTACTAGACATGAGGCCTGATATTATCCCYATGTTCAAACATGTTGGAATGTTAATTCATTTTCTGAATTAACAGTAATAATGTTCTAGTGAATGGAAGTTAGAATAAAGAAGAAAAGAAAGAGAAATGAGATCCATGGAAATCCATGAACTCATTTAAAGGGATTTTCTTGCAAATGAGCATATATAATGGAAACAAATCCTAAGAATATTAATGAATAAAATATGCATTCTAGCAATATCTGTCTTTTCTATGTGATGCAATGATGGACAATAACAAAGTTTCAGCATCTTGAAGGAAATTGGAACAATAGCTCTGGAGTTCACAGGATGCATTTTAGGAGAAAATACAGTTTCAAATAAGAACAGAGYCCACAGCACAGCCAATTTGTTGGAATTGAGCGGAATTTCCTTCATTTCCTTAGCACCATCCCTAACAAGAAATCTAAGGGAAAGAAGGACCTTCTGACCTCTGAGTCCTACCTACAGTCTGTGTGAGCTGACCAAGATTTCCTAAGCCTCACACAAACCTCTACCAGGTAACAAAGCACACCAACTCTTCCAAAATCCATATTTTTTTTTTAAATGTCAGTATTGAATGGGATTTGCTGCAAGGCTCAGTTTCACACTATCAGTATGGGTCCAGTCCAGACTTGTTCCTTTCTGAAATGATTCTGAAAATGTTCTTTTCTCATGTCACTTTATGGCCTTGCTCCACATGCTCTGGCTGAGGAAGACTGCAGGTGAATTCCCACCCTGATGTCCCTAACCCYCAAAAGAAAGAGCGTGGAGATCCAGCCCTGCCCTGAACCAAATCTTCATCCTGACTCTTCCTCAAGCAAGGCTGCGGTGATTCCAACCCATAACTGACCCAGCCGGAAGCTGATCCTTTCCACCTCCAGAAGGGCACCAGCTCTGAGCTCTGCATGCCATTGATGCAATTTTCACTCTGAAGACTCTGATGTTCCTGCTTGTTTTGTATATCCCAGCCCTTTTTCACTAACTAAACAAACTGGGTATTTTACCCATGAGAGACAGACACAACCACCTGAACTAGCTGACAGAATCAAGACTTCTACAGTTTAATTAGAAACTGCATGCTTCCTATTTGAAGTGGAAATTTAGGTCTGTAATTTGGGAATATATGAAATTTTAAAGGAAAAGGTATGAGTTGATGGTAAATGTGAAGCTGTACTTAAATTTTAAAATATAACAATCTTGCTAAGGGGCAGGAGTGAAAGCATATGAAAAAAGMAAGTGCTACAGGAAAAGGAATTTAGTGCTGTGCTGTGTGTAAAGTCATGGAACAATAGTTTTGTTTGACAAGTTTTTCTCTTTTTTTTTTTCCTCAAAGAAATGTCACCCTTAGAGTCTCTAGGTCTCTGCCCCAGCCGTCTCCAAACTTGCTGCCTTGGTTTCCTCAGACTGCAGCAGATTCTAGTGCATGGAAAGGAGAAATAGAAAGAGCACACCCTTAATTTCCCAAAACTTTGATCAGGTCAGAGGAGTCTGGGCTGCTTTCCACGTGTAGAGGGTGCCCAGGGAGCATGAGTTCATAGTCCTTGGGAAATGATGGTGCTGCTCAGGGTAGATCCTGACAGGGAGATCTGGCCTCATGCTGTGCCCAGAACTGCAGTGGGTTTCCAGTTCCAGAGAAGTCTGCACTCACTCCATCTGCAGCATCCTCACAGCAGCTGCTGGAATTACAGGTGATGCAGAGGCCTGACCTGATCAGRACTGAGGGTCTTCAACTGACTTTATGCACACCAGCTGCAGCTCCTCCTCATTAATCCCCAGCTGTTATCATGAAAAGGTGAGAGGTTTCATTATCCTAACACAAGGGAAGCTTTAAATATATCTATATTCACAAACAAGGCTTTTCTGTGATTGATCTGTTCACTGACTAAAAGCAAGAACCAGCATCGTTTTGCAGATGGAGAAACTACGGCTAGCAGAGGGAAAGCAACATCTCTGAGGAAGCACAGAGGGTCAAAAGAGGAAGAGAAAAAGGAGCAAAATGCAGAAATTGAAGGCTCTCACTCAGCCCATTAACAGGTTGAACCTCTTTAAGCAGTCTAAACCCATTTGCATGTAGCTGCTGCATTTAAAAACAGAGAAAATACTTGATATAAATCAGGATGGCTTCACCACGAAAGCCTAAGAAATCTCCAGGCACTCAGTAAGTGGCTTGTTACAAGTGTACCACAAATGCACAACTGTTTCTTCCAGAAATCTGAGGAACCTGGTTACAACATGCATAAGGAATGACTTTTTAAAAGTAAACATGTGAAGACAAATTATCCTTTAGTGTAATTTCCCTGATTAAGCTTCTTAACATAGGAGAAAAATTGCTCCATGCCTGAAGAAGACAAGGTTTCTGGGAAATATTCTGGTTCTACCTTGTAAAGTAGCTTGTGGCCTGGAGATCTGAGTCCTGAGGACGGAGGTTRTCATACACATATTTCAGATCCTGGATGCTCTTCAGCTCAGGCAATCCTGCCTGCAGCATCTAAATGTAAATAATATTAGATCATTAGTCCACTGTTCTATTGAAAGAATTTWATCTGAAACGAGCCTAAGTGAGAGAAGGAAGGTTTTAGACCAAAGCAGTCTTGTAAAACAGTTTTGCTGATCTGAAAAGTGGTTCTGATGTTAGAGCAATGCCTGGGATAATAAAGTGGATATATTGCATTGTAAACCTCCACACTGAGGCACCTGGAGGAGGCACGGGTCAGAATCAATGATCCATTGTAGTTATTTATTTTCTTTTCTGACACCATAACCTCAAGGTGTGCATAGCTAAGCCTCCTTCAGATCCTTCTAATGGAGATAAAGGGAAGGTGACCAAATTCAGCCACCTGAACAGTAGTAACCACATTTCTGTGGTTGTCTTAGCCCTAATTCAATTTAGCACAACATCACCCTCTCATTTGTAACTCCTGGTTCCAYCAGCACTGCTCTGGGCTCCTCCTGCAAAGGGATCACAGATTCACTCCCTTTACAGTCAGAGCAGTGATGCCTCAGGTTCAGCTTTTATATTTTTCACATTCTGTGCTGCTTTAGTGTGTGGGTCTGAGC
>JACDOX010000143.1:1134644-1263158 GCA_014549065.1 Cardinalis cardinalis
CATGGAGGAGATCCTTTTAATAAATCCCTGCTTTATTCTTTAACTCCAGCTAGTCTGTGTTCTAGGTCAGCCTTCTCCAATATGCAAATGGAGCAGAACTGAKAAAAGTGAGAGACCYCATGACCTGCTGTCCATTTTGTGGCCAGTTTAGATTATGCTGCCCAAGGTAGATCTCYTTGAGGCCTCTTAATAAATCCCTACTTTATTCTTTAGCTCTGTCTAGTCTCTGCTCTAGGTCAGCCTTCACAAGGCACCAGGAGGAGAAGAGCTTCTTCAGACACTGATTCAGGGCAGGAGCCCTGAGCGGGCAGTGAGAGCTGCCCTCTGGAGCAGGTACTCTCCATGGATGAGGGACAGAGCTGTTCTAGTTAGCCCGATCAGATTCAAACACCAAATAATATCAATATTCCCCTTGAAAAGGAAAAACTTGAGGAGATTAGACAGCTCAGTGTGTCCAATTGACCATGCAGCTCTCTTCAGGCATTTGCAAATGTCAACAAAACCAATAAAATCTACTATCTTCAAAACCTACTGATTTTTCTCTGCAATCACAGCAAGTTGGGAGTGATTTTTTTTGTGTAATGCAGAAAATCATCACTCCTTCAGATTGCTCAGATAGAAATGTATCTGAATTTGCAGTCTCTACTGTGTATTTTCCGTYGATATTTATGTCTAGCTCAGACAGAAAGACTCACTGAGTTTTTCAAATAACAGCAGAGAAAAAATGAAACACTGATTTTATTTTAAGGTTGTTCCTTCAAACATTCTCAACATCTGTACATTTTCTTTTTGGCATTATGAGGAAAATCTTCCTCAGCCCATTCCAAGCTACCACTGGACAGTTAGATTGCTGTCTTCACAGAGTTTTGACTGGCAAGGAGCAGAGAGACAGAAAAGCTCAATGAGGTGATTTAAGTGGATTGACAGCAGGGGCAATAACAATATTCAGCACTGAAGGACACACACTGCTGTTTATCAATAAACCTTCAACCCATTTATAAAAGATGAGAACAACTTTTGCCCCCTTTGGATTAAAAAAAAAAGAAGTTGTTGCATATTGTTGCAAATTTAGCTCCTTGCCCTTCACCAGGAAYGGGAGTGATAAAGTCCCTTTTAATAACTTTCTACATGAAAAAAAAAAAATTTACAGTAATGAAGTTAGCATTTCTTTAAAGTAGTCAGAAGGTGTTTGTGCCCTGCCTTCACGCTCTTCGTAATAGTTCACATGAAATCTTTAATGAGAGCAAAGCTGATGAAYTACAGGCACTTACACAGCTGAACTCTGCTAGCAGACTCTTGGGTCTCCCACAGATGTTTCTGCTTTTGAAAGTGATGGAAACTTCATGGATTATTTCTTACTCCCAGTAGCAAACGTCAGTACAGCTTTAGAAACATGCTGCTCACCACCAAGAAATAACATTAATTCCCAAACTGGGCCAAAAACTCCTCAATATGTTCATAATCATGTTTGCTCCAAACCCCTAATTGTCACTGATCACCCAGGGTACAATTTACTATTCTGTGAGTATTCTGTAAATTCAGTGTAAWATTCTGTGATATATTGGTTTTTAGTCTTATTTAATTTTTTTTTGAACTATGTTTTACAAATAGTATCTGGGAAAACAGAATGTGGGAGTAGAATTAAAGATTAATGATGCAGGTTTCCAAACAGGGAAAGAAATCTTAAACTTTCACTGATACAAAGAAACAGTGATTAGTTTATCTTACCCCTYCATGATGACATCTGAAATTCCGTATGGAAATAAATTCTAAGTGGAACTTCACAGYCTATTTATTTTTTTCCAGAAATGACCCATGGACCTGAATAATTTTGATTTTTACAATTTTTGACCAACACCCCACTTCAAGTGCAGAAAAGGGCTCACCTTTCCAAATATTACTGGCAAAATCAAGGTGCTTTCAAACTGGTCTTGTTTGTTTGACTCCTTTTGCAATGAGGAGCTCGTGGATGGGGTGTGAGTGTGCTGCCAGTCATTTTTGAATTATGAAGKGCAACACAACTGACTGAGCTGCAGCCCACTGACAAATATTAATTCACATCTGGATGCTGACTTTGAGCTCAGCTCTGTTACCTCTGCTACAAGATCAGCAGAAACAAAAGATGCAGCATGTCCTGAACAGACACAAACCTGAGCTTTGGCCAGGCAGAGAGAGTTATTTCAGAGCTGCTGCTTGGAGCATTTTCCTAACAGGCTCTCTACTATCCCAGGGTAATCTGACATCATCATCTCTGCCTCTTACAGAAAGACAGACAAGGAGATGGGGCTTTATTTGCCCACACAGTTTTAGGCAACCTGTTCAGAAATCCTGCAGGGATTACTGCTGTGGATGAGAACAGGCTGATCCTGAGCTTTCCAGAGGCTCTTTAACTTGGACAGGATCTCCTACAAYCCCACCCAGGACTGCTTCCAGAGAAAAATTGTGCTTTATGATGGCAATGCAGGTTTGTTGCACCTTTGTGGCTACTAAACAGCAGGTTCAAGAGATCTGGAGCAATCCTTCCCACTCCATGTTAGGGGATCTCTCACTGAATCCCTGCATCAGAACCCATGGACAAGACAGAAGAGGCAAGGGGAGAGATTCCTTCAGTTCCTGTCTCCCACCCCTACTGCACAAGTGGAGATGATGAAGTGGTGTTTTCAGAGCAACTTTTTGGCTGTACCCCAATCTCAGCAGCTCTGTTTGTAAGGCCATGTAGGCTTTTTCATGCACAGACCACTCCCTTTGGTCATGGGGCCCTGCACATAAATTTTGGATTGATATCTTAGCCAAGCATCTTAGCAAATATTAGTTGATGTCATATTCTCGTTGTACCCATGAAGGGGAAAATCATTAACCTTTCCCACACAAGTAAATAGAGGCATAAATCAGATATGGAACTTGCCACAGCACATGAATCAGTAGGAATACTTACTGATAAAAAGTCCTTTAAAAATCTATACAAAAGACTTTTAAAACCTGTGTCAATATGAGCACTGCTCTTTCTTTCCTGTGTTTGCCATCCTAGGAAGGGACTGTGGAAATGGGCAACCCCCCCATTGTAAAGGCATYACTAAGTACTGTCAGATCCCCCACCCTGTGAAATACTTAGCTTACTTTGCCTTGTAAACATGAATAGGGATGGTAAATGAAGACCTAGGAAAAGGGCTGAATGAAATTCCTGAATGCAAAACTTTTACCCAGCTTCTTTTGCAGTTTTCTGCTATTTTGTAAAAAAACAATGCATAATAAAACGGAAAAAGCACCAAGCAGCTTAGCTTTCCTTTTCTCAGAAATTGTTACTGCAAGTGAACAGCCTCTTTGCACAGGAAGCGCAGCACCTGGGCACCTGATACCTCCTCAAATCAAACCTACTGGAGGCAGCAGAGAGGTGGTGAAAGGGAAGAGAACCCCAGAAACAAATTTTTGGTTTCATCCTCCTTACCATCTCCAGCAGGTTCAGGAGTAGCTGGCTGTGTTTCCTGACTATGTTATAAGCTCGACAACAAAGCTCCACAAACTCCTGGAAACGCTGTGGGTTTTTCCCCCCCTCTGTAATGAAATACTCCATCTCTGATGTGAAGATGAAGGGGGCTCTGTCCCTGGAAAAGAGAACAATTAGCTTAGAAATTTCACCTAAAGTAGCTAATCATGCAAGACAGTTAATAATTGTAACTCATTGTTCACATTTGTGTTTTTCAGTATTACCTTCCTAGTTATTTCATCCCTCCSTTTCTCAGGGTGGAAATCTCTATTGCTCTAAGTGGGACAGAGATAAATTTGACAGAAAGAGTTTCCAAGTGAGAAATCCAACAACTGAACAAGTGTTTTCTTTTGGCTCTGCTTTGCTTTTCTTTTCAAACTCTCATTGCTTTAATTTCTTGACTCCATCCTGAAAGTGAATCTGGAAATGAGTTCTCTCTTGGTAYTGAAATATTTAAAAGCTGTTCTCAAAGAGGGTAGGTTATAAATATCAACTCCCTACTAGGCAAGAGGGGAATTTAAGGAAAAACCCCTACACCTCCACAATCCAACAAGTAGAAGAAAACCCCAAGGTATGATACTATCATTAAATATGCACCATTCTGAAGAGATATTTCTGACTCAAGTTCAAAGGGTACATTGTCTTGTTTTCCTTACAGTTAGTCCATGTTCACCCTTGGGTAAATAAGGTGCAGAATCTGACAACGTGGCTTGACTTTTTGTTATCACCAGCACAGTTTGTGGCTATGGCAAGCTATTGCAGAAGAAAGCAGATTAGCCAGGCTTCTCCTAACAATATTATCATTCAATAGTTCCAGAAAGGCCTGATAAACTGCATCCTCACACAGAAAAACCTACTGCAGTGATTTACTCATCCCCACTGTGTACACAGAACCATGTAAACACACCAGAGGGCTCTATTCCAAGGCAATATACAGTGTGTTAACCCTTAATTAAAAATAAATTTAAATAAACTCAGTGTTCTTAGTAAGTTCAAATGCAGAAATTAGTTTCAGGATGTCTATTTCTTGCTAAAAASCTCAAACATGGGCTGAGTCAACCCACTGCTTCCTGATGCATTCATAAATGAGACAGATGAGCCTTCCTGGGAGTTTTCCTCATCTTCCCATAAAAGTGGCTGCCTTACTTTGCTGCAGAAAGAAAAACAAGTTGTCAGGAGATTATAGGCTACAGCTGGAAGTTTAAGTCACAACAAATGCTCASGTGGCCTTCCCACTTTTATGTTTGGAAAGGCTTCCATGGCAACCAACACTGAATCCACAATCTCCCATGGTTGTCTTTCACCTCCAAGCAGTGCAGGCCACTAGGATGGTTTTAAAAATAAATTATATTATTCAACTCAGCAAAGTACTACTAGGCATGATGAAGGTCCACAGTAAAAGCTCTTACCCTCCTCATTTTTTGTATGATGTAAGATGYGAGTTCACATGTGGAGAGTTATGTTAAAGTGTGACTGTTACACAGTTTTTGTGTAGTTTTGTGCTGTAGATCTCAAAGAACTACAAACCTGTGTCTGTTACTGATTTCTGAAAGTTCAGTTTTGCCCAGAACCTTTTTTCACTCACTCATTCATTCATTTGTCTCATATCTTATTCTTTATCAGTGGTATTTAAATATATTTAATAATATATTAATATAATATAATAATCAATAATATATTATATAAATACATTAATATAATTATCTAGAATATAAATATATTAAATAATAAATATTATTAAAGTAGAMACTAAGTGTTAAATAAATTTATACAATTAGAATAATGAATTTCAATTTGTTAAAGCCCATAGGAAAAAGAGAGAGAGAAAATTATCAATATTAACACCTTGATGTATATGTGGATAGAAGGTCAATCTAAATCCCGGTTTGAAAGCATTTTAGCATATTGAGAAGGTCTAAGCCCCAAATTTTTTCTTGGGCAAAAATATTCCAAGTCAAAAAACTACCACTATAGATATGCTGCATTTTGTTCAAAATTCATATTTGATTTCTGACGTCCAACTCCACTGAGACACAGTGACACCAGGAAAACAAAGSCCTTTCTGAGCCAGTCCAAGTCTCCCACATGGAGCTACTTGAGCTGAAAACAGATACTGCAATCAGAAATTACTTTCCTGGAGGAAATACAGCATTTAACATTGCTGGGTTGGGCTGTGGGCCAACGTCCCCATCACAGAATGACTGCAACATTAATCACTTGTCTTACTGTTGCTGCTAACAGATCTGTGTGAATACACAACTGATATTTTAATATCTGTAGWATTTATAAATTAATTTTACTTGTGGGATGACTGAAATCACTTTTACAAGGTTCYTAAATTTCTCAGTATCTGTTCTAGAACATGTTCAGTTGTAGGGCATTAGGCCAGTCCTGTCTTGTCAAYGTGCAATAAATGATGTAGGAATTAGATTTCTCCTGTTCTGTTTAAGGTCTTTTGCTATCAGAGCCTCTCCCACAAGGTAAACCCTGCAAAACTTGGATGCTGAAGCTCCAGAAAATAAGCTGGCTGTTCACAAAGGGAACAATGTAAATAAAAAAAAAAAAATAGAATATGGGAGAACTTGGAATATAGGAAGCAAGACCCACTAGAAGGAGCAACACAGCAATTTCTCAAAACAGCATTATAAAATGAAGTTTCAGTGGGAAGAGACACTCCCTGAACAGAACATAAAGGATTCTGGAAAACCAATTGAGAGAATGAATGTCTGTGCACAGATGTAAGTGTTCCTTGCTGTTTTCACAAACTCCTTTGGATAATAATAAACCAGAAGGGAAAATTCTCCAAAAAAATTACAAACAGCCAAGTCCAGTCACTGTCCATCATGAAGGAAAATTTACATGAGCAAATAGAGGCTGTTTCAGCCTCCAGAAGGAAAAAAGCAATGAGTGCCCTGTTGCATGTACCAAACCCTGTGCAAATGAACCTCACCCTGGTGCAGTTCTGAATTTCTGTATTTAAATCAGCACACCTTTAACAGGCAGATTGCCAAGATCACATTCCATTCTGGCTCTTATTCAGAATATGAGCAGTGCATCCAAAGGCCTGCTACTGTTACCAGTAACAACAGCCTTCGCCTGGACCTCTATCTATCACAGAGCTTGCTCACATGGACTTATCTAGAAGTTACAAACATTAAATACTTCTTACCCAAAGCACCTCAAGACCACAGATACGGCCTACAATACTTTACATGCATGTTTGATGACCAATGACTGTGTAACAGCCAATGGGACAAGACCCTCCTAGCCTAAAATCTGTATTGATACAACTTGCTGCCTCCATCAAACTGAAGAAATGCCTGGCATCAGTTAAAAAAACCTGCTATGATGAAGTACTTCCAAGTAAAAGCCTTTCACCATATCTCTGTAGACCAAAAGGTTTTTTTTCTTATTTATGGTGCGCTAAAGAAATATGGAACTGAAGCATTGTTGAAAGACCTCTATGTGTAATTATAACGTCTGGTAACGTTATTTTCAGAAAAGAAAAGCCTCACTGAGAGAACTAGTATGGCTTGAGATTGACCAAAGATGTACAGCCAATAAAGCCCCCAAAATCATTAAAGCTACCTTATCACATCTTGCCTACTCTTTTCTTTCCTTTTTTCTTTTACTCCTCACTACAGCYCTAGATGAGATTAATGAACCCTTTGGTTTTAGAGTAGAAATCAGTCAAAAAGGCAATACTCCTGTTTATGACAGAGTCTGATTGCAGTCCTGGACTTTAAAGACTTTACTATGCTGTGACAMAAGAGTTTACTCAAGCCATTCAGTGAGAAAAAAGGCTACTTCATGGGGGGTTTATTCTTTTTTGCCTTTTTTATTGGTTTTGGGTTTTTTTCTTTGCTTTTAGAGATTTAAGATTTTCATGGGAATGTGTTCTGCAGTTCCTCTGGAGATTATGAATGTTTGGATGATAAATCATGAGAGGAGAAAAAAAGAAAGGAAACCTCAAGGAAATGAAGAGATCATCACACAAAAATAAACTTGGTCTGGGGTGATGGGAACATCTCCTGGGACCTCACAGTGGGCTGGAATTATGCTGCATTCCAAGAAAACCAGTAAGAGCATCAAGATTTGATAGGAAACACTAGATGTAAACTGATTAACAAAGCTTCTAAGGTCAWCAATGGTTTTAGTTCTTCCTACTCTGAATCTCACGATACAGAACATTCAAGAATCATACACGGACTTCTTTTTATATTAAGCAGGAAAAACACATGAGATAACCACCAACAAATGACCTTTGCTCCAATCTAAGCTTCCCAATAGTGCACTTAGGGAAAAGTCCAAGTCACACTCATTAATGCAATGAGATAAATCTGCTGTAGTCCAAGTTTTCACATGGACAGTGTGTGAGAAACCACACAGAACTCTGAAATTTAAAAATCAGCTGCTCAGCACTAAAACCCCCCATGTATTCCCTGACTGCTTTTAAAATAATTTTGTCTGAGTCAAGAGTAACTGATAATATTCAGCGTGACTATGTGGAATTTAGATGTATCCAATAAAATAGGAAAAGCTTTTAGGGAGTGCTTGACTGCTGATATCCTTTGCAGCAAAAGCCAAAAGCTTATTGAAGAACACAAAATAAATGAACATGAGTGCTTCTTTCTCTAAAGCCAAGTGAAAATATTTAATCATAGTAATCATAGACATTTGTAGACACAGTAAAAAGCCATAATCAATGGCACTCCTTTTATACATTAAATAATGAAACAGGGAACAACCATACAACACAATTCATCACCAGCAAACAAAGAAATGTGCCTGGGCCACAAGAGATGCTCCATTTTCCTTGTTATCAGGACAAGACCATAAACATGCTTCTGGCATTCTTATTTAGCCTATTCTCAAATATTTTTATGATAGACTTTTTCTCCAACCTCCCTACCAAATTTCTGTTTCAGGATGTTCCCTCACAGCATTTTTTCCCTAATGCCTAATCTAACCCTTACTGTGCTTTCATCTTATTAATTCTTGCTCTTTCCTAAGAGAACATGAAGATCCCATCTTCCTTACAGCAGCCTCTAAAGTATTTGCACACTATCACCATGCCTTTCCTCAGTCTTCTGTAGACAACTGCTTCCACCTTTTCTCACAAGTCTTGTATTTCAGATGTCCAATGATTTTAATTGCTTTTTTCTGGACTCCTTGTAATTTCCCTGGGTACCTTATCTCCATTTTTTCTAAAAGTAAAATGTTAGAAATATTCCAGGGGAAGCTTTCCCTGGAAGTGCAAAGTGAAACAAAAGGATTACTTCAAATTTTAAGCTTTTCTATCCAATATCTTATCATCAACTCATATTTGGCTGTGACAAAACTCTCAGATCCCTTTCTAAAAAGCTGCTAATCCAAACTTTCACCACAACCAAAACCTTGTACAAAGGGCCTCTACCAAATAAATGAACAAACACATTCTCTATCCCATCATAATGGTACTAATGAAAATACTGAAAGATGCCACATATAAAGATGTTCCACTTAGCGTTTATTAGTTCATACCCTGGCAAAACTTAGTGGAAGATGTCACTAAACTGGAGTAAGTCACCAACATCATGGTGGCACTTGCTTCTGAGAAGAGGCTGAGGAACGTGGGCTTGTTTAGCCAGGAGATAAGAGGGTTCCAAGAGGCCAGAGGGGACTTTTTTGGATTTACAGGAGGCTCAAAAACCGATGGATCCAGGCATGAATAAGACAGAAAACTGAACCAGCTGAAGTTCTGGCTTGCCATTAAAAAATAGAAAAAAAATCCTCACTATRAGAAAAAGTAAATATTGAAACAGGTTGCCTTGGAAGGTTATCCTGGGAGGTTTTAAGTTTTTGCTGGACACAGCCTTGGGGAAACTGGTCTGAATTTAGTACTGAYCTCATTCCCATAACAGAGAAAGATTTCTCAATGCCCTGAGCATCCTTGGCTTAAGTAATCTACGTGTCTCGGGTAATTAAAACTTGCATCTCTTATTTTTTTACCTACATTCTTAAACTAAATTATTATACCTATACCAGGTTACATGGTTTTAACTCTATATTGTGTCATTCCTGATGCTGCTTGAGATATCTACTGCAAGAAATTATTTCAAACTACAAATCTGAAGTCTCATTTCCAATTGCAGTTTTACCCACAGTATTTTTATATTATATTTTTTAATATTATATATATTTCATRTTATAGATCTATATATATATAATGTCTACCTTTATGGGCAGAAACATTAAACTAGAAAGAATTTCCTGAATTCCTTACGTAGATCTGAAACTATTATGGTCTTATTTATTTCTTAAGTTAATTCTTCTTTAATGTGTATCATGTTTGCTAATATTATTTTTTACTATCACAACCTGAATGCTAGCTCTTCAGTCAAATCACTGTGTTGAACATACCSACTMTTTTGATCAGCCATGAAAGCAGCATTTCACACATTGGACTGTCTTATTTTGAAAGATTTAAGTGTTCCTGTCAGGAACTGAATTGGTGGCAYTGAGATTTAACCATGTTTAATGGATATAGAGGAAAACAAGCTGTTTTCCTCACCTAAGCTAAGGGCTCTGGTTCATTGTTCTCTTAACATTGAGTTTCCCCCTGTAAACTGAGTCAGAGCAGCTACTCACTTGTGCCCCTCTGCCTGCACAGAGCGCAAARGAATGTGACTTCACTAAAATCCCTTCCTCTGTGGGCCAATGGAAGCTGGTGAATGGATAAATCCCAGAGATTTGCTCCCACCTGGTCCTGTAGAATTTCTGTACTAACAGCACATCGCAGTTGAGACAGCCACAACACACAACATGCACAATTTCAGAAAGCTTCATCCCAAACGCAGGAACACCAAACCTCTTCAGAAGGCTTCAGGTGTCTGCTCAYACAGAATAACACCAGACATCTTCAGCACCTGCCCTCCCTGTCCCTCAGCCCAGCCTTTTGTGCCCTGTGTGCCCTCTGGGGTTGGGCAGTGCCCCTGGGCACGCCAAGGCTCGTTCCCTTCAATGCTGCTCACCTGTGCTGCACAGCTGGGGCCAATGGGGGATGACTGGGCACAGCCCACCCCAATCCCCACTGACTCTGTGCCTCTAAGTACAGGTCACAGGGGACAGCTGAGCTCACACACGGGCACAGCTCCTAGGACAGACCCAGCACTTGCAGTGTGCTGCCACAGGGACCCATCTGGATCCCTGCCATGGAGCAGGGAAGTTGGCAAAGCTCATCATGGGAGCACAGAAACTCCCTGGAAACACCTCTGGACGGATTTCACTGCAATCCCCAGTTCTGCCACAGCCTGAGCACAACATTTATTCACTTAGGTAACAGAATTTCCAGCATTCTTGCAGTTAGCTGGAAGATTCCTGAAAAGATCCTCCCTGAAAGAACATCTGCTCTGCTTTAGGTGTCTTGAATAGTTTCAGACATTGTCCTCTTGCCAGCACGGACTGGTTAGGAAGCACCTCTGTCCTTTGAGATGAGCTGGGCTCCTCCATTCTGACAGACACAGCTCAAGCAGCCTGCACCGAGCCCCCAGCAATCAGACTGCAAAACAACATCCAGGTGGAGCTCAATCCTTTCCACCCTTCACCTCCAATACCCACATTTGGCAGTGCTCAGTGCAGCATTCCCAGTGCCTTATCTACCATTTTCTAGGACTATCATATTTTCTGTGTTTGCTAGAGTTTATTACCAATCCTATYGATGAACCACTTAAGAGTTAACTCCGAAGGAGATTGCAGCAATTCCTCTTGTTAACAGAGATTGTTGGACAATTGCTTTTTTTGTCCTGACTGGCCCTCAGCAGTGAAAAAGATTTTAAATCTAGGACCTAAAAGGTGCCTTCAAAGAAACAGAACAARTGGGAACAGAACAGAACATAAGCCCTACCCATAGAAGATTCAGCTAACAGGCCTTTTCAGTATGAGATGGATATTTAGAAAACACAGTAATAGATGGTTGCAGGGCACTTGTATATCACCAGGCAAAATAGAGAAATAAACCAGTGATGAAGAAATTGAATTGCAAAGGAATTCCTCAGGGCAGGGGATGAAATCCTGCATGAATTAAATACATCAGCATGCTTTCCAGTTAAGGATAAAGGACAAAGGGGTAGTGTGCAGAACAAGCAGAAGAAAAAGAAAAAAAGAAGACCAAGAAACAAAGATTAATTTAAAAGTGCTTGATGTATACTTGACTGTGTATGAGAAGAGCTTCCCCTGAATATAAATGTATGTTTGAGTGCATGTGAGAACAGCTCCTTTGAACACAAAAAAGTGTCTATAGAAAGCTTTCAGAGAAAGGGGTGATACAACACAATGTTTCTGATGGGAGCAGGGAGGAGAAAATACCCATCCCTATGAACAGTTCCACTTTGAAAAGGATAACAAATAAAACAATAATCAAAATGGACAGTGACCAGTATGTGTTTTCCCCTTTTCTTTCTGTTTTATTGTTAAACTTCCCATCTCTGGARCCATATCCTGCAAAAAAATTTCAGGGTGCTAATAGAATGAGAAGGAGGGAAGAGAAGATGGGAATTTCATAAAAAGTCACTTAAACACCTCATGTGCAGCCAATCTCCCAAAGCAGAGGGAATTGTGCTGATGGCTCTGGAAGCATCAAACAGCTTCTCCAGCCCATGTGATTATTAACAGGAAAACCTGATAACTCCTTAAAGAAAGTGAAGACAGGGAAGCAGTTTAYGCCACCCTTGGAGTGAAGGAAAAGCCAAGAAGGATTCTTGGCTCTCAAGAGAGCTGCAGCTGTCAAGAGAGCTGCAGCAGACAAGAACTGGTTTCCAGGAAACTCAATTCAACAGGAAGAACAAGGCTCTTGCATGAGCAGAACCGAATATGGTCAAATGCACACAGAGACTGTATGGAAAAACAGTGCCTCCCTTAATTGTCTCAGCACTTGGGAAAGGATAACCAAAAAAAAATTGAAGATATGAAGCAGGCAGTGAACATAATTTACTCTGATTTCAAAGCATTTCAGTGGAATGCCCTCCACAAGAGGAAAAAACCAAAACCAAAACCAAAACCAAMACCAGRAAGAATGAAAAAGGGCAAACTAGGACCCTGGCTCAATAAAGCCAAAGACAACAGGGTGCATCTGAGCCCCCTGACTGCAGTTTGTGCTGTTCATGTGTGCTCAGACTCAGCCTGTGCTCTTGGTGCTCAATTTGGGACAAATTTTTGACTTTCAAAAGTGATGAACTTCTTCCCTGATAAATTCAAGCCCCTTGTCACCTTGGAGATGATGCTGCTTCACCTACAGGTTTTTGTGCATTTTTCCCCTTTCATTCTTTATGTGGATGGCAGGATTTAAACATCTCTATAATCTTGTTAAAATCATTTGGGCTACTAAGGTGCTTTAAGTCATGAAATTAAATCTTTTCAGGGTTGCAGGCAGAGATTTTTGGAGGGTGGCATACAGGAAGTGCTGAAAGTGAATAGTGGCAAAGAATTAGGAGTTACCATTTCACAGAAAGAAATAAATCCAGAGCTATCATGTCAGAAAAAYAAATATAAACTGCAGAGAATGAATTCTTAACACTGAAAATACCCACTAAAATCTTTCAACATCTAATACAGGTTGGTATAAGTTTTCATACACAAATTTAGAAAAAAAAAATTGATTATGCTTTCAAGTTTTTACTTTCAAGTTTTTGACTTTATGTGGGTACTCTAATAAAGTTTTAAAAGGGTAAAAAGCAAAAAGTAAAATGTGCTATTCTCAAATTCTTCCTTCTTCCCTATATTTCCTTTTTTAAGAAAAAAAGAACAWATCTTGATACAAGACAATAAAAAATGGAGATAGAACTTGATTTCCATGTCCACATGCCAACACTTTTTTAGAAAGAAATACCTGAAAAGATTTTTTTTAAAATCAGCACTTCTAGTGAGACATTAAYACACATTTCAGGTTGTTAACACTAAAAATGAAACGTGTTACTTTTAAAATAAAAAGAGGCACTACATTTCTATATACTCAGATGTACTGAAATTCTTCTCAATATAATAAAACACCAATCTAGGAAGGAAGTGTGGGAAACATAATTTTCCCATATTTTTGGAACTTCCCTAATAACYGGAATTTCCCAAAGGAATCGTCCGGCTGCCTGTAGTAATTAACTTTGTAGAAGAAAACCAGYTTAGCAGATTTAAATTCTGGGAAAGCCATGCCAAGAGCCAGGATTAGTTTGGCAAAGAGACAAGAGGGTCTCTGTGATTCAGATCAGGGAAATGAAAAGGCCAGTGAGTGCTGGGGGTAATCAGGATGACTGGGTTTTTAAAGGAAAGAATGGACCCTGATGTTRTCAAAAGGTGGATTTGCAGTGTGCCTTGAGCTGCACCACTTTGTGTCCTGCCACCAAATCTCACACTGCACATCCCTGAGTGGAAAACGACAAATGACAGAGCTGGAAGTGACTGGYAGAGGGGAGGATGTGACTGTCCGCTGAATTTTGGGTTAGTTCAGTTAGCTCAGGATTTAAATAAATTTCTGGCTGCTTAATTCACTGAGGAAGGAATGTTCAAAAGGAGCTGGTCAGAACTGAAAGGGAGAAAACAAAGGTGAGCAAAGCATGGCAGGTAAAACCATGATCCAGATACCTTCTTCCAAACTGACCTAGTCCTGGACGATTATCTGGACAACATTACACCTATTTATGTGTGAGTGGGTCTGAGATGATTCCCACAGGACACTCAATAGATGAAGAATAAGGCAGTTGTATGAAGAAAGTAAACAAGAAATATTTCTTTGTACAGTTTGAAATGTACCTGCAGACTTGCTTATTTTGGGGGAATGTAAGGTCAAAAGTGGAGGCTGGGTTAGAGAATGAAAGGAGCATTTTATTACTGCTAGCAAAAGGTGTCATTCAGTGTGATTTAAAAAAAAATAGAAAGAGAAGATAATGAAATCTCATGGTTCAGTAGGAAAGTTCCCTATGGGACTTAGGGAATAACTCTTCTGCCAAGCTCTCTGTTATTATGCTATTGGTTAGATCATAAGTCYGCCTCCAACACTGCTGAAATATTAGCTCTAGATCATGCCTCATGTTTGCTTTTATATTTTCAGATTCTGTGCTGCTTTAGTGTGTGGCTCTGGGCTTCATGTGAGGGGATGGTGAGCTCTGTGCACAGAGCAGGGAGACAAAACAATTCCTGCTCCAGCTGGGCACCAAGGACAAATGATCCAAATCTCAGCCCAAGAGCACAAACACCGTGGGCTGGAGAGAGAAAAACAAGCAGGGTGGGACTGCAGGGGCTAAAGCTGGAATGGGACAATGAACTGCAAGGTGCAAATGGAGCAGAACTTATCCCAGGGAGAGACCCCGTGCCCGGTCGTGCATTTTGGGGCCATTTTGGTTCATCTTGGGTGCAKCCCTGGCTGGGCTCTTGTGCTGCCCAAGGKGGATCCATGGAGGAGATCCTTTGAATAAATCCCTRYTTTATTCTTTAATTCTGTCCAATCTCTATTCTAGGTCAGCCCTTTCAAGGCACCATAGATCCAGGCAAAGATGGGTTAYTGGAACCATTKAAAGTATTTACTGAACTGTGAAGGCAGATGTAGAAAGTTCCTGATTTCTCTTCTCTCTCACATCAGGAAGAACTGATTTTTGATTTGGAACCAAAACTSAGCAGATTTATTGGATATCATTTAAAGATGAGAGCAGGAAGTAGAAAAGTTTACTAATCCCCTTTTTATGGTCTTTACAGTCAGGAATGCAAAAGTGAGCGTGACTGGATGAATGTGTCAGCTCTGCCAGGTTCTCTGGAGACTCAGAYTGGGTGTGACAGAAGAGCTGCAGCCCACGTGTGTGAGCCCCTGGCTGCCAAAGCACTCCTGGAACTTCACTTCCATCAGAAGAAGGACTGGATGCTGCACAGGCCCTATCATCAGGAAGTTTTCTGAGGAATTATATTTTTGTAATGACAAAAAAGCACTCTCTGAGAGCAGGAAATGCAATCAGCTTGCAAAGCTCTGTAAGGAATGACTGTTTTATACACTTTGGGCAGGAACCCTTCATTGATCTGCACAGGTTTCATTTTACACTCACACACAAAAAAGGTCTGTATGACGTGTGCAAACCCTAAGTAGAGGGATTTGCATCAGGTGCTTTGCACTCTTTAAAGCAGAAATATATGTAAAATATCTACTGTACAACACACCCCCCAAGGGTCAACACTAATAATTCTTAGTTTGGCAGCATTGTGCTGCTGTTTTTCCAATATTATTTTAGAGTATGATATTCTGGGAGTGCAAAAAAACCTCAAATAAAAATCTAACAAGAACTCACATAAAAGTGCAATATAAAAGCTGTTAAAGAAACCAGAGGCCAAAGGTGTTTCAGGACTTGCCTTGTGGGGATGAGTAGATACAACTAGCACTGAGAGCTTCAAATTTTGAGAGAACCTGAATTTTGTGACCTGTAGAAATGTGATGTCCCTGTGTTACAAATAATATGTTACATTTTATGGAGGTGCATACAAATAACAATAGTCATTAATAAATACAATAGTCATTAACACTGTATCACTAAAACATTAATACTGAATCTGCTCAGTTTCCTGTGGGCTTGAGGAGAACAATGATTATCCCATGGTGTTTGCAACCTGCTCTTATGTGGGAGACCCAATCTTCCCAAGGAATCATGAGGGCAGTCCATGAATGGAGGTCCTAAATGTGTGATTTTATTGTGTAGCTTCAAAGCAACACACTGCATTGAGAAATGGGAAGGGAGGCTGATGTTTGTGGAACTGATTATATTTTAAGTTTTCATAGATTTAATAAGAAAGTGTAGTATAACTGAGCTGTAAAACAGTAACATTAATACCTATTTTTTTATTGCTATTACATCGTTTAAATTTGGTTGTTGTGTCCCCTCTTATATTTGCTTCATCCTGCTGTTCACTCAACTAGGTAAATTTTTGTTTATGTAAAATTACTACTCAAGGAAATCCCTGCTAGGTTCCAACAGGAGTTTTGCTGTGGAGAAGGATGCAGCCTTTAACAAGGAGTGCGCATTAGTATGTTTTTATTACTCTGCTCTGCTTTATTCTTTCCAGCAAATGAGGGGGATTAAGGGTGCATATCTTGAATGATGGATGATGATTCTAAGCACTGCAACTAAATCTTTTGACTGCTTGACTTAAAAGTACTTATTATCCTCATCAGCTTCCCTCATAGCAATACTCCCATGCTGTTATGTCTGTCTAACACCCTGAGATAGTCTGGAGCASGAAAAGGCCAGCTTAACAAAAAATAAATAAGAAAATTAGTTCAAAATTAATTTTGATATTTGTTCTGGAAGTTTTCAGAAAACACAGATGAAAGACATACACAACTACTCATCACTAAAAGGGAACATTGATCCATTCTTTGCTGTTACTCCTCCTTTGTGTTTTGGACCTTCTGGCATTATCTTATCCTTATTCCGTTTCAATTCATTCCTTCATAAAATGTTCATGTTAGGAACTTGGATACATGCTCACACTGTTTGATTTATYCTCAGCATGACACAGGTACATCACACTTACCAAGGTAATCAGGTATTTGCAAAGCAACACCTGAGCTCAGTGTGGTTTGATGTGGAACTTAAAAAGATAATGAAAAAGTTTGCAAATTTACCCCAGAGGCATAATTTAATTATTCTTCATGTCCATTTGGAAAATTTGGTTCCTTCTCYGAATATGGGAAGAAGGTTGTCGATTAGATAAATGGATCTGGATCCATTATAGGAACCCTCCTCTGTTAGGAAAAAAAAAGCAATGGACACCAGAATTCTTCTGTTCTGGTCACTACTGAACTACATCATTCAAATTCCTGACCAAACAAGTAATCACATTTTTCTTTTACTMTGAAAAGGGATCTCCAACATATTTTCACACCCTTTTCCAGTCATTCCTACACTTTTTAGAAGTTACAAGAAACAACAAAACCACATTATTTTGGAAAATACAGAAAGAAAACAAAAAGAAAGTTTAAACTCATTTGGTTTTTTTTTCTTAATTGGAGTTGATAAGGCTGTGAAATATCAGACTCTGCTTTAAAGTTTACTGTGTGTTACTATAGATACCAACCTTCTGATGCTTCCAAACATCTGTGCATGACCCAAAAATTTTCCAAAATCTATGTGGAACATGTGTCCAGCTTTTGTCAGCATGATGTTGTCACTGTGACGATCACACACTCCCAGGATGAAGGTAACAACACACCAGCCAGCACAGGAATAAAAGAAATTCCTTATGGCCTAATGAGTAAAACAAAAACACTTACATGAAATATCCAGATGTATTTGTGATAAACAAATAAAATATGGTTTAAAAACAATAAAATAAATAATTTTTAAAATATTTTTTTTAAATGTAATTTTACAAATGTTATGCTTGTTGGTAACCTGTTAAGCCTATTAAAAAAAACCAAAAAAACCAAACAAACTGTTAAATCTTTTGAACCTGTTAAAATTTTACCAGGCAATTTTGAAAAGAGATCCATGAGACAGGTCTGAGTAAGAATGGTATAGGCATGGCACTAAAAGATTTCAAAGTTACAGCACAAGAACAATTTTGTGCATGAGGTTTTCACCTTTTTTGGAAGTCTAACAGAAAACTTTACAAAAAAAGGTGCTTAAAAAAAAAAAAGCTTGAAGTTGGCATTTTCTGTTGACTGTTCTGCAGGCATATTGCAAAAAAAACTGTTAGGAAATTATTTGCAAATAATTTTGCCCAAGTAATGCACAAATGTAACCATTTGCTTTGTGAAGGGTGCAGGTTGYTCTACATTCACTGCACTGTTTTGTACCTCCTTTGATTGTTTTCTCCAGGATTCAGTTCATGTCCCATGAATGTAAATCACAATGTATACAATGTAATATAGAAACCCAAACCATCCTCATCTGGATCTTAATGTTTTTTGGACAAAACCTACATTAGCCAAAGCAAATGATTCTTTAGGCTTTCAGGAATTCCCTGCAGATGCAAGATGCCACCTGCAATGGCAAAACTTCGGCCACAGCTCAGGAGTTGGCTGAATTTTATGTCTAACTATGCTACTTACTCACTGTGATGACCTTGGATAAAACACTTAAGCTTTCTGTGATTTTGCTCACCCAACTGTAAAATGAGGATATTAAAGCTTGTCCTGCATCAGTTTTCTGAGCACCTTAGATCCAGTACTGTATAAGTAAAAAATTATGAAGGAGTAAAAAAAGAGAAAGGTTCATTCACTAGCAAGCACAAAGGGAATGCATAGCAGTAATTTTATGCATTTTCTATGTAATCAGATCTGACTGCATTTTATATACTTAAAAAACTGGAAGAAATTGGGTAGGAATTGGTTTTAGAATATTCCACAYGAATGGTATTTTTTACAAACCGCAATTGCAGCAAGAAATCAAGTTTTCACTAAATAACTAGCAATGCCTCACTTTTGAACTGAAATGTTATCAACACTTCTACCATAAAACTGTAAGCACACAAACTTGTTAAAAAAACCCCCCATTCTACACATATTGCTCCTGTTTAATAGAATAAAATGATATATGAGGAATTCAAGTGTTCATAGTCAAAATATGGACRAGAAAATGCCTATGGAATAATTACAAAATTATTAAACTTTACCAAACATATTTATAATACACATCTACTAACAAACTACTGTAAAAGTATTTCATTCTCAGAGTGCTAAATAATCAAAGCCCTCCTTTAAATTTAAAATTTTSGCCCCTAATTTATCATTTACACTGAAAAAGTACTATAAAAATTGTCCAAGAAACACAAAAATTGAAAATTTTTTCAGGGGCCTCAGAACATGCTCGCCCAACAAGAAATTTATAGAAAGAAAGGAATTGATAGAAAGATTTCCTTGGAAAACCTTTGCTTCTATAAATRAAATTTACAATTTTTTGGCTCATGCAGAACATCTAGTTTCATAAAATCAGGTGCCTACCATGGGATCCCATGAGAACAAGTGATAGGAAAAGCATRAGCTTCTGTATTTCAACTGTGACCAGGTGGTTTTGATAAAACAGCTTTCTGCAACTCTAGGTAATTGGCATGGTCTTTCCTAAATACAGGAAATCTGCCAGGACTTTATGTGGTTTATATAAAATAAAGAATTTAAAGAGCTGACCAAAAAAATAATCTTTTTTCTGAGTGCAAGACAATTTCTATTTCAATTTCTCTTCACTTTGCCACTAAATTTCAAAACATCTCTATGACACACGTTTATACAAAATGCAATAGCAGGCACCTGATAAAAAGCAATATTTCCTCAGCTAGAGAGGGGCATTTAAGTGGATTCCCTGCTTTCTCTGCATGAGACTTGTTTGTCTTGTGTCTGAGCCACTCATTTTTGCTGCCTGCAGTAATTTGGTTCTTTCTTTTTTCCCCCATGGCAKAGCATGAAATGTGTAATCAGCTTCATTATGATGTTACCTCTTGGTAACTTGATTCCAGAGGATGGTGATGGTGAAACCACTTTTTAATTGTGTTTTCTTTCAGTGGTCCTATCAGCCCAGACTCCCTGTGGATCTTTGCTAGGGTGGTAGCATCTGGCACCATCTGCACCAGTCCTAATCAGATGGAAAAGAGTTTGCATGAAAAATCCTCAACTTTAAAAACACAGAGAGACAAAGTACAGTGGCTGTTGGTTGATCATTCTGTGCAGAAATAAAACCTCCCAAAAGCTATAAAGTTAAAAGCTAAAAATAAGTAAACAATTTAAAATAAATAAACAAGTTTAAGATTAATAATAAATAAATACATTAAAAAGAAATAATAAATAAATAAATAAAAAGCTATAAATAAATAAATAAATAAAAACATAACTTAAAAGCTTAAAAATTATGAATGCAGCACAAAATATTGAACAATATATATACATATATTGTTTGAATCTTGCTCTTTGGAAATTAGAAATAAAGGGCACTGAGTGGAAAGGGGCAGTTCTGTGAAGGAGAAATCAAATCATCAATAACAATATTGTGGATATAACTGCCTCAAAGTACCAACAAGGTGAACAATTTAGTGAGATTCAAAATGGGTGAAATATGCACAAATCAAAAAAATTTTAAAAGTAGGATCTGATATTTACTAACATATAAAAATATTATTTATATTGTATAATATATAATACATAATATAGCTATACATTTAAATAATATAATATAATATATAATATAATATAATATAAATATAATATAATATCTATTTAAACATAATACATATAATATGTATTATAATATACATATATGTATATTGTAATAATTATATTCACTATATTATTTATGAAATATATATTTTATATTGTAAAATATATTATATATGTATACTTTTAAATATTTACACATATTGTTTCATATGTATTTATTGTCTAGAAAGGTGCAGAAATAATCCTGGACTATGTGATGCTGATCAGAGCTTGGAGAAAGGGCACTGGGATGTTCAGAAATTCAGTGCTACTGATCCAGTATGTCACAAACTGGGACTCTGAGGTGCAGAGAGAAGCCAAGCATTTTGCAGTGCTTCACTTGAATCTTCTGTCTCTACTGCATGAACTTAATTCCTGTTTTTGTTCCTGAGACCTGGCTTTCCATGTCTGTCCCCATGTGTGGTCCCCTGGCATGTCCTCCTCCTGCTTTGCTGCACAGAAAGACTTTCTGTAACTATTTGACTTCCTAACAAGCTCCTCTACTTCACCATGCCTGCAAAGTGGAATTCTACCAATGCTTTATTCACTTTTCACTGAATTACAGTGAAATTTTTCACTGGATTTCAGTGAAAAATGATTTCTGTGTTTGCACGACCATGAAATTGCCATCTCCCACCCCCTTTTGTGGGAATGGTGGCCATGGAGGAAGTCATTAGCCTAGGACTTGGAAAAACTGTGTACCCAAACCTCCCTAAGGTTTGGGTATATGCGCCCTATGTGACCACAGGCATGTCACTTTGTCCTTAACAATTAACTGCAAATCTTTATCCTTAATAATTAACTGTAAATCAATTATCTTAGCACTGATGTGAACTCGTAAGGAAAGACATATTTAAAATCTGTCAGCCACTGAGGGGTTTTTGCTGCTATTGATGCTGGAAGGAAGAGACTGTCAGGGAGAGAATATTATTTGCAGATGATCCCTGTATCTCTCTTGGCAAACATCAAATTAAGCATTAGTATATAGAAGAGTCTATATATAATGTCATGTCCAGAAATAGTATTCTTGTATTATCTGCCTTTGAAGCAGAAGCTTTCAAGCTTTGATTCCCATCCCACAAAGAAGGGAGGAGATTTTTCCAGGTCACTACCACCACATGCCTTGTGTCTGAACTCATCTATACTTTTCTCTTATTTCCTTTAGATCATTCCTCCTCTCTCATGTTCACTTTGTGGCTCAGAGGGCAAAGATTTTTTTTAATTTTTTCTATTTTAATAGGTTTTGTACAGCAGGTAATCTGGATACATCAGCCTTCTCTTTGAGCTAGGATTATTTCCAGTAGAAGATTTGGTCAGGGAAATATAGGCAGCTTACTGCTGTCAGCAGATTTCTACAGCAAGCAACTGGTATCCCTGCTACAGCTCTGCTACAACAACCATAAAAGAGAGAAATAGAGCTTTCAGATGAGTCAGGCCTGCCCTAAGCAACATAAATCACAAGAATAATATTTCAAAATCAACAGCACAAAGCTGTCATCACTTGTCTGCAGGTACTTTGTGTAGCCACATGCATCTAGGCTCATTTAAGCATCTATGTAGGAATACACTGGATTAAAACTTCAGTAGCTATGGCAAATTTTCTCCAAAGCCCTCTTTTTGATATGTGAATTTAAGGATGTTTTGCAAGCTGACAGTGTTGAGGCTTTTGGAAAATTCTAGTTGCTACAAAATACAATGAGTTCTAGAGAGACAGAATAAATAAATCTTACATGGCACTGTTTACATGAAATATGAATAATGTAATACAGGCTCCTTTTGTAATTTAAGACTGACCTTGTCCTTTCCCTGTAGATAAACACCTGTAAATGATCATTTGCATATCCAGTCCCTCTTGGAGCCAAATGCTGTCCATCAGGTGAATAATTTGCAGAACCAACATATCTTGACGTAGATCATCACCTATCTGTGAAAATTGCACATGAAATTCAGTTTTCTTCTTCAATACCAGACAGAAATAATGTCCTATTTAACTGGGACATTTTTGCCCACCAGAGCAGCTATATTCATTTCAGTAACTCTGTCTTGTTTTCCTTCAAAGTTCCTACTTAGCTCTCAATAATTTCAGGAGAGGACAGAGTAGACGGCACACAAGACAGGGACAGTTCTGGCAGCCACTGAGATGGTAACAAATGATCCCTGCTTAACTGTGGCTTTTCTGCTTATTATTCCTATGTAATTATTAGAATTTGGAAATTTAATCCAGAGGTAGGATCCTAATTTAGTTACATTTTAAAGTCTCCTTAATGCTGGATCCCTCTGCACAAATGACAGCGTTTGTCTCACATTAAGCCTCACAACTTGGTACTTGCAAGAGAATTTTATCCCAAATTTACATTTTATCCATGATGTGATTCATATTCAGTTCCAAGCGGTGATGACCCCTCTCCCCATGGAGTTAGTCAAACAATAATCTCAGGGAAATGGGGCTTTAATTGTAGCCACAAGAATTAATGAAGAGATTATTTTCAACCATGGCTGAGTAAATGGCCTGCAAAAACAACAGCCCTGATTTTCTCTTTCCCCCCATCCCACTCCATGTAAAATACATAATTTTATTGGTATTTTAAGTGCCTTATTCTTTCGTTACATTCTTTTTACACAAGTATTCCAATCTACAGACATTTACTCCCAGGAAAGTACTTCAGGAGACAAACTCATTTTAAAAAGACAAAATATCTGAATCTATTTTTCTCTCATCAAAAGACTCCAACTAATTCTTCTTAGCATTTAAAACTGTAAAAATATCTTATTCTCTCCGCTYACCTTCCCTCACATATACAGTGGGAGGACAATTTAGTAAGATACCCTTATCATTTACTGTGCTTATCATTTATGTGTGAGTTACCTGCCATGAATAAGCAATGGAACCATAGTACAAGCAAAAGGTATTTTAGCACAATGTTTTGCTGACAAGAGAAGGTGACAGCAGCTAAAATACTTTTACAGCAACTGGACAATGAGCTGCTTGCTGAACATTATGTTTGAGTAGAACYAATGCAATTGTTTAAAAGCCCCATGAGCAGGTGTTTGCTCAAACAGGTAGGAACCTKCTGCTTAATATTGATTCTGAGACAAAACAGCACATGAACCAGGTTTCTAAACGTTCAGAAAAACTTAAAATTGCTTATTTCTCCCCTTAGCAGGCCTGGAAAGCTCACTTCTATTTCTGAGAATCATAGCTGTTCCAAAGGGCAAGTTAATTTAAGACAGCATAGAATCTGGGTTTTAAAAAAAAWTTATTTATATCAATTTTTTAGATTTCTCATTTGGAAAATGATTCTGCAAAATACCTAAGAATAATGCCATTGGCAACCAACCATTTTTTACCCATCAGCCATTTTATGAACTTGTGTTCTTCTCTAAAACCAATATCCACTTTTAGGGAAGACTTTTGCTCTTTCAAAAGAGAACCAACTTTAAAATTGTCTTTTGTGGATGGACTGTTCTGAACTCAGAAGCTTTTCTAGGTGACAACTGCAAAATAAAGCAGAGTTTATTTTAAGTCAGTTCCTCCAAGTAACTCCAATCAGACAGAGCTCCTCTGCTGCCTCCTCCAGCTCCATCATCGTCAGCCCATTCTCCCATGCTGGCTGATAGGGGCAGAATTAGGTTTGTGTGGCAAATGGAGCYTCTAACACTCCAGTATTTTGATTTTTTAGAGACATATGGATGAGGCTGAGGGTTCAATAACTGTGATCCATCTCTTCTCTGAGACCTGCCCTAGTTAATAAACCAGGTTTAAAATATGAACTTTATATTCTAGKCTGGTTGTCTTCACTAAGGAAAAAACTGCTATAATTTGTTTGATTCTCTGTTGATCAAAAAGGTGACACTTCAGTGTATTGCCTCAACATGTTTCATTAAGAGTTCTAGTGTAAAAAATAATAGGAATAAACAAGCAGCAGAGCTAAATCAACTATTCTCAGACTCAAGCTTTAAAATATAAATTAGGTGAATTTWAAATGATCATTTTCCRTACCAAAAGACCTGAGGAGTGGAGGAAGAACATACCTTAAAAATCACATTGATGTTTCCACTTGGAGCATTCGCATTGATGAAGGAGATTTTTAAGGGAAAGGCATTGGATGTAAAATAAGAACATGACTGCAGGGGAAAGAAAGATGAAACAGAAGAACAACAGTGTCACATAAACAAAACACCAGGCTAATACAATACCTCTGAAAAAGWTTCTAGCTTTAAACACTGCTCAATAGCAGTGGCAGCAAAAATAAATAATTCTTGATATTAMTGACTGTTTCGTTGGGTCTGAAAAACAAGAAATTCTTGTCCCAAGACAATCTGCTTCACTTAAATATCAGACTATATGAACAGATAATATTTTATGTGCTAATTGTTTTTTCATTTTCACCCAGGCCTATCAACAATAAGCTTTGCCTGGAACTGGATGGATAAATTATATAAGACTGATCTAATGAGTTTTAAAGCACTGAAAAGCCTGTGGTCCCATTGTTTTCTGAAAAAAATCCAGCCTTGCCCAATCAGACATGGAAGCAAAGAACTTGCCAGTTTCTTTGATTACCTCACTCTGGCTGAGGATACAGCAAATTCTGAAAATCATGCTCTATTTTATGTGGGATTTATCTTAATTAAGCACAAACTCTGACTTTCATGCTCTACAGCTCTTTCCACCTGAAGATCTCAAAGGGCTTCAAAAAGCATTAATGAGCCAAGCACTGTAAATCCTGTGAGAGTTTGGGGTGGAATTATTACCCTCATTAAAAACATCCAAGGAAAGGTGGTGGAGAAACCCCTCAAAACTAGCTAGAGACAATGGTAAATTAATGGCCTGGTTTCTGGAAATAATGAGCACCACACAAGAGCTGCTGCTGTCCTTACATGGTGCAGTGTAAGGGAGGCTCAATTTGAGCTCCACCAGACACAGCTGTCTGCAGCTTTTCATCTGAACATCTCAAAGCGTGGCACCAGCAGGCAAATATTGTCTCAGCCACAGCAGACCTCTGGGATGGGCCAGAGCCATTATCAGCAATGAAATTCTGATCCCCCGCCACTGGAATGATTCCATTTCAGTCGGAATTTTGCCAACTGAAATGTCTCAGTGAGTGCTTGAAAGGTTCCTGTGGGATGATGTGACTCTGATGGGGCTGTGAGCAGGGCTTGCTACTGGTAAAATCAAYAGATGACACCAAAATGAATTAAATTTAGGTAATTATAAGCACTTAAAAGTTCTCATTTGCATGATTATACTGGCGTACAGTCCAATCAAGAAATGACATGTATTTATAGAAAGATAATGGTCTATAATGATATAAGAAAAATGAGAAAAACCCAAAAAACAAAAAAACTTCTTCAGATATTAGATTTAAACATTTTTGTATCTGTCCAGCCAAGCTGGTGCAGTATAAATAGCATGACTTTATGGTGAGATACCTTTCCATTAGTCATTATTTCCAAAAGCCTGAAAGCAGGGAGCAGCAGCAGGCTTCAAATCCTCCTGACTTGTATCACACACAATTTGCCCAAGCCTGTGGGGTGCTGGAAGACCTCAGTTCTCAGCCAGATCAAGGCTGAATAGCAAATACTTCCAGAAACACAGGTCAGAGGCAATTGAAGGGATCAGCACCTCTTAGAATCAGGTCTACTATGGATAATGAGCCAGAGAACAAAAATAGAGCACAAATTGCTGTAATTAGGCAGTTATAACTGGTAATATATATGGCTGTTCAGGTTTTTCTTTTTCTTCATGCTGGATACATTTTCCTTCTCCAGAGATGAATCAGCTTACTCCTGGCCCTATGTTGTATATGAAAATATTTCAGAACAATGAATAACTGAATCTTAGTACTGCAGTCAAAGTCAAGTCAAGTAACACTGAAGAGCATTGCTGTTTCCTTTATCCTTCAGTCATGTTTAATAGGGGTCATAGATACAGATAAGCCAGTGTGAATATTTAACATTTTAGCAACTCTCAGTCAGCTCAGCAAACAGACAGCTGGCTCCTGACTTTTTGCTGCTCCCATACCTGACATGGGAGAGTCTTGATGAGAAAAACACCAAGGGCTACCTGGTGGGTATTGCCAGCCAGGGGCTATGTACAAATTACAAATGGGATGGGACTGCTAGGAACATGCCTTGAGCTKTTTTAGTTTCCAGCATCAGCCTCATTCCATGGTTATGACAATGGGAAGGTGCCAGCAGCTCACATCCCAGGCAGMAGACCAGGAACTCAATGTTACAACTCAGTTTATAAGTTTTTTGACCAACCCCACAAAGCAAAAGCACATGGACAGTAGCTCCATCCAAGCACTATAAGCACAGGTACCTTTGGTTAAAACAACGCTTGCTTATTTCAAATACAATACCTGCTTGTAAGCCTTAAAACACAAYKCACAGAGCTCCAATATTAAGCTTAGAACTTCCTAATATCTCACTKGATAAACTTTTCYGYAGCTTAGGGAGYTACTCTAGACAAGCGTTAATACACAGACCATTGTTATACTTGTCCTTGCTTTTCTACTTCTTTCATAATTTTTCTGCTGACCAATCTCATGGCTGCTGCTTRGCTCCAATCACAGTTCTGCTGTCTCTGAGGCCTGCCTTTTACAGCTTTCCCAAACCCCTCTGATTTTATGGRTTCCCACAGTGGGAACCAGGTCCCAGCTCCCAGGTTTTCTTGCCAATGCCAACACCATGGCAGGGCAGCTGAGCTGGGAATGGGCTGCTCAGAGGTGAAATCTCTGGCTGGTGTGACACTCATGGAGCACCCAACCCACCCATCCTGCCACCTCTGCCTCAGCAAAGGTTTGAAGGAGATTAGGCTGGGTGTGAATCAACCAGATGATTTATTCTCCAKATCACTACAATCATTTCCTGATCATTTCCATGCAGGCATTCTCTCCTTCTCCTCTCTCGACTAAAACCCATAATTGAAGGTGCAATGGATCACACTTACATCTGCCTCTATGCCTTGCACAACSAGCGCGGGGTTCAGGGGCAGCCGGCAGAGCTTCACCTCCTGGAAGAACTGCTGCAGTCTGCTGAGCTCCACCTTCAACACCTCCTGCAGCACAAGAACCATTATGGCAGCATGAAAGGACAAAAAAGCAGCTTTTTATTTACTTATTTTTTYTTTTTTTTTTTTTTTTTCTGTCTTTCTGTACTTTAAACAAGAAACGAAATTTCCGGAGCTGGCAGAAGCCGTGTGACCTTAAAGCAGCTAATGAGGTCACACTGGAGTATTAAAAATAAGAGCTGTAATTTTACTCCACATTGATAMTTTTTCTGCCTAGATGTGCTACCAGCAGATACTGCCCCATAGGTTCAGATGGAAAAAGTCTGTTTCCAACAGCATGGAGTGACAGGACAAGGGAGAATGGCTTCAAACTGGAGGTTTAGATTGGATGTCAGAAAAAATCTCTACCTGTGAAACCAGGCTGGATGGGGCCACCTGGTCGCGTGGAAGGTGTCCCTGCCCATGGCAGGGGGTTGGAATTGGATGATTTTTAATGTTCCTTCCAGCCCAAACCGTTCTGTGATTCTATGATTCAGCACCCTTCAATAGRGCTCAATTAGCCTTGTATTGCTCTGCTGTATCTCATGGGATTTTTTGCCTTTCCTAAGATCTTCCCAATTTGTTGCTTGTTGCCTCAACACTGTGATCTCCCTTGCCTAATTCTGTTAACTGGAAGGTTTGGGAGCTTCTCAGTGTCATAGTAACTGCAGCCTTGAGATTAATCTCTAAAATCTGAATTATGCATTAGTAATGTATAATGTATTACTACTATTTCTTCTTCTTTGCATGGATTTTCCTTTTGCAAATATTTTTGTCTTTTTACTTCCATGTTTGCTTTGCTGCTCTCAGTAGCAGCACTGAGAGTTTTCTGAGAAACCCTTTGAAAACCTCTGAATCCTTAACAAGGAAGAAAGATTCATGATATCGTTCATGATAACCAGCAGTGGCAAATATATTTTTATTTGGCTTTCTGCTCTGCCTGGCTGAGATTTCAACAAKAAGAAGTTTTACACACCAGGAAAACAGCAGTTGTCCTGGAAAATTAACAGTTCTGAACTGGAAATGTACCTATGCAATATAAAAGCTGCACCACTGGAGAAGACAACTGCAAGTTTGTCAGGGATGCATCTCTGCAGGTATGTGTTCAGTGCTCATTGCTGAGAGCTATATTTGAGATATTAGCTACATTCCACTCTGGTTGTTTTTGCTAAGAAATGAGGATATGTCCAGCCTGCCAAGAACAACTCTTAGTAAAGCTTTCAAGAAATGCTGCAGCTCTACAGGAGTCAAAAATTTTGGGATGAGGTGCTGAATGTGAGCATTCCTCTCAGTGAAATGATATTCAGCCTTGTTGCCATMATTTCTGGCCACCTCCAAGTCCATCTGAGAAACCACTGATGAAGGAATTTAAATGGATTGAAAGATCTGCAGACTTTAAGAGTAACAGTGATGAGAGTTGGCCCATTAAATACCTATGTGTTACCTGTTTTCAGAGCTCAAAAATATTAATAAAGTTTAGTTAAGTCTTTGGTTTATTTAKGTAAAGGGTATTAAAAGAAAGACGTGTTACTTTAGAAAAAAGAAAAATACCYTATAGAAACTTCGATGGAAGGGGGAGTATTTTTTAACAAACCTTTCTTTTTGGGTCAGTGGCAGCTTTCACTTTTGTGGCAATGTCTTCCAGAATTCTGATGAGTTTTTCTTCCTTAGAAAACTCATTGTTCAGGGTCTGTCCAGCACAGAATTGGAGAGCAGCCAGAAGTTTCTTATACCACATTCTGAAATGAACTTCATTCTGTGCATTCTTCAGCAGCCTGAAGGAAGGAGGGGAAAAAAAAGTCATCTGTGTATCTAAAAATGAATTTTATTATTTATCAGTTCTAGCAGGAACAAGAAACTCCAGACTAATCTACATTTGGTCACTTTGGGCAGTAGAGAATGAAAAAAAATGTTATTGCTTCCAGGCAATGAGACTCAAGTCCCATTTGATAATAATGAGATTCCAAATGTGTTGAAAAAACAGAAAACTGTCATTTCTTATTGTCATACACAGTACAATGCCTGTATTGCTTTTYATTTCTGCAAGAAAAGTTAACAAARTGAAAAGAAGTTGCATTTTTGAAGGCCAGTGTTAAATATATATATTCCTGAATAATTTTTTTTCTCCTKCCAGTTCATTTATACAAGCAAGCACATCTTTCAGCTTTCAGGAGGTGCATTTAAAGACTGTTTTAGTCTCAGATGTACCATCAATTCTAGAAACTTTCACTATTTTAAGCTGAGAAGACATTTCTGAAATTGGCTATACTGCTAAAAAGAGCGAAATGAGCCCATTTTATTCCCTTCTTTACTGGCAATTGCTGGTCTAAAGCAAAACTCAGCTTTTAGTTCTTCTGAAGCCTGCAAAAGCTTTGGAACTGGAGTTACTGCCAACATAAAATCAGAACTAAAGCCAAACCCATACTCTTTTTAATAATAATCACCATGAAGTCTTCTCTAATTACACATTTATTTGGGTCAGGAAAGCTGGGAAGTTTAGGGGGTTTTTAAAAATCAAATTGATCATTGGGAGATTTTTTCCTTCTGCAGGCCAGAGGTTCTGTACACTGTTTGATTTATTTTTKTAAGTGTAGATGGAACCACCAGCTCTGTACTGTTGCTAACATCCTGGGATTTCCCTCTGCCTGAAGGACTGGCGAACTGCTCTTTGCTTTTGTGTGAACTCTCCCCCTCACAGCTTCACCCTTGAGAACATCTCAAACTTTAAATTCCTTATAAATGTCTGGATCTTAATGCAGCTTCCCCTACCTAAAAAAACAATGCCACTTTTCACAGGACAGAAATGAGAGAAGCTCTTGACTTTCAAGGCACATCACACAAATGAATATGTGACATATTAATATCTCACATCACAAAACCCAAGAAATTATATGAAGCACTGCTATTAAGGGAATTATTTAAGAAAAACARTAATTCCTATAGACACTTCAACTCCTTCCAATATCATATAAAATATGATAAATATGGCATATTATAATAATAATCATATATAAGGAATTACAGTATTGCTATRATCYGATATATAATATATRTAATGTATAATATTATATGTATGACATATAATAATCATCTATAAGGCATTACAGTATTGCTGCTGCAGCACATGCCTCTTTTGTTGATGAGGGATCTTTTATGAAGCAATAATTTTTCTAGGTTCTCTTTTCCTATAKAATTCAAGGCAGAACAATATCACCTACTGATTTCTGAAAACTCTTTCCAGTTACCCAAAATCTCTGAACATCAGAGGATTTGAAAATCCTTAAAGAATGAGTGGTGTTTCTATCAGAAATGCCTAGACATGAAAGGGAAGCAATATGAGAAGTTTATCATCAACACTCTCTGGAGAAGTCTGAAATGACTTTTTCACTGTAGACTAGTAGAAACAAATAATTACATTTTAGATTTGAAGGAAATTCAAGTTGTCATTGCAGTGCCTGRTGGAAGGCAAACCTGAGCACATAGAGGCTGCTGTGTTCTTACCCTGAACCTTTCACAAACTGAGGAACACTGCACACGTGGCAGWGGATAAACATATTCCTTCCTATTTCCATCAGAGTAAGTCCAAGATTCGACAGGATGGGATTCACCTGCTTAAATGTCAATAGCTCATGCCATTTTAGATATCCTAGGAAATCCATTTCCCCCAGCTGCTGCCTTGGAAGGGCATGGGTCCCCTAGAGGCAAMATCTCATGTGTGCCGCTGCCATGCAGATGTTTCAGATTTCCTGTGCTGTCTAAATAACCTGTGCTTAGGGCACTGCATCACACTCTGCCTTTTAGCTCAGCTGTAGGCAAACAAGACTATTTAAAATAAAAACACACTCGGTCCACTTCAAGAGCAAGTCAGGAAGAGGCTCGATAATTATCCTTTAAATAAAGGTTTGGTGATTATCCTTTAAATAAAAACATCACAGGTACAGTCCAAATTGTCACATGGGCAGGAATTTTAGTCTACCAAAGCAAAGTCCAGCTCAGTCTCTATGCAGCCAAACAGTGCATTTTTATTGGCACACAGTCAGATTGAACTTTTTCACTTCTGTCCTGCAAATACAAATGCACCTAAACCATCACTATGATTTCTGTTTTGAACTAGACATGAAATGCTGGTGCAGAGCCTTGTCTGCACTAAGGCTTGCACTGGAATCAGCTCCTGACTATCTAAATCATATTCCTTCACCTACTCCATTTTCAGTAGTACATATTTAGGGAATCCAKAAAGGCTACCTCTTCATGTTTGAGATGTCCTTTAATCCTCTCACAGAGGACATTACACCAGCTTTTATTTCCCTAAAATGAAAGGCTTAGGACTTCACATAGAGCAAGCAAAATAGCAAAACCAAATTGGTTCACTGTTTTAAACAGAGCTACTCCCTGCATAACACAGATCAACATGGAAGACCTATGTTTTGATTATTCTTGTGCCTGAGTGTCTACAGAAAATAAGCTTATACACACACATATGATATAACAATTTCTTTTTTCGTTTCTGAGAAAGGAGCGTGGGCCAGATTCAGAGAGTTTATGCATAAAATGTACATGAGGACAGAGGATGTATGTGCAGGTATGCTCCTCAGAGCCTGCAGACCTTCCTTTGCAAAATGATTTGTACTTAYTGGCTGTGACTTTTACATTCATTCTGTAAAAGTGGTCCCAAAGAACATGCAAAGGACAGCTTTTGATGTGCTGACTCATTGTAGGCTTTCCTGAAATGTTTGTCCAACAAATGAACAAATATGTTGTTGCAGTTCTGTCCTCCCTGCTTGCTGGCACACGCATCTTCACCCTGCCACGGTGAGAACTCWGCAGAGATAGGAAAATCTGCAGCTCCTGGAGTTGTGAGATGGAGAAGYGCTCAAGACACTAATGAAATTTTCAAGTTAGAACAGGATGCCTAGCTGRGACAGAGGAAGACAAAATTGGGATGGTTTAAAACCCAAGGCTGCCAGTAAAAAAACATGTGAAGTTGTTTTTTCCTGATAATTTTCAGAGGATTCTGCAAGACAGAAGTCTGTACAAAAGCCTGGCTTTATGCCAGGCCTAGATGAAGCATCTTGCTCCTCAAACCAGAGAGGATCCTTACTCTTCAGGTTCTGTGATTTGAGACAAACACCCTCATTCTCTCTGGTGAACTCAGACACTGCTCCCAGGTGACTTTTGTGAAAAAGTACAGAAGGAAGTTGACCTGAAATCTAGAAATGRAGTAAGTCAGGTACAGGGGTGCCTTGAAAGATGCCTCTGCCCTCTGCAATCAGCTGCTTCTCCTCTCTGCACACACCTGCTCCATGCCTGCAAGGTGCCTCCAGCCCCATTTCCTGGCACTCACTGCTGCAGGGCTGTGTGTGAGTTCCCTGCACCTAGAAATGCAAGAGGGCTGGGAGGTTTTTGCCACAGGGAAGAAAAGAAGGTGGAATTGAGTCAGGCTGCTGTGTCAAAGAAGGAGAACCAGGGCTAAACCTAGCAGATATTGAGAAAAGGGTAATTAAGGGGAAAAAAAAAGGAAGGTTTTGGTGGAAAAACAGGTGAGCTGGCTTCATTGTCCCTCTGTGGTGCTGGAAGACAGGGAAGCTGACACAGTCTGCTCTCTGAGTAGGATTTGGCAGACAAATGAAGGAGTGAGGTGGCTCAGACAATTCTGCTGCTTGAACATCTGTTCCTTGTCTCCTCAGAAAGGGAGCAGGGTGAACTGGGGAGTGATGCCTGACAGGASAGATGAGCTCACAGGTAGCTTGTCAAACTACTTGGTACCAAAAAAACCCCAACCCCAAGAAGAAAAGGGCAGGATTTGCAGAATCTTACTGCAGGTTTAGCCCCTAGCTGTTACAAAGGAGCAGGGCAGTTTGACTGGGTTATTTGGACGTAATATCAGGAGAGTGACCCTGGTTAATTTGTTTTCAAGTGCATTTCTGGGATTTCTTACACAAAAGTGGTGCCTACCAACACACACTTTGTATACTCTGCAAAAGGTTTTTTGAATTCAGAGACTCACCATGAAAACAAGGTGCTTTAGGGGTGTAAGGTGAGTACTGAGATACCTTCTGGTTTTGGTCCATCTTTGGTAAACCTGACCTTGTTCTGAAGGTGCATTTCATGTTTGTTTTCTGTTTTGCTAAGTTGGAGGCAGGACAGATAACAGAAGAAAACAATGGTACAAGACTGCTGCTCATTATGGCAATAATTGCTTTACAATTATTCTCTGCAGCCCCTTGTATCAAAGATTAGCACACAAAAACACTTCTCTACCACTGTACAGCTTCTGTGTCTGAGGTTGCCATCTGTCTTAATTATCCTTAGACATCCTGCAAAACTCCTGATCTGTCCTTTGTGCTTTATTGTGCCATGGAGCTGTGGCACACGCCTGAAGCTTTTAACTGTTTTCATTTTCTGCTCCTTGAAGAAAACATTTTACTGTTTGCATTCCTAAACAGGAGAACAGGGAACAGGGCTGGCTTGGCTGTAGGACTTCACTCAGGCTTTGCAGCTCATCAAGTCTCAGTGCAAGTTCCCCAGAGACACATGGATGACAGAGATGACAAAAATGTACAGCTGAAGATTAAGAGCTCCATCTACCCTGCGACAGGTCATGAGCATGAGTGGGCAAATGCTGCTATTAATTAATTACTCAGCTGCAAGTAAAACCTCTATTTGGGTTTTTTTTTTAATCTCCCCAGTAGTACACTGGACAACCAGTCCCAAACTCTAGAAAGGGGTGATTTATGTACTCCAAATCAAAGAAAGGGAAACAGAAACAACAGCAGCATTCTGGGTAGAACTATTGGGACATTGCRGATAACAAAATAACAGACATAAAAACAAACTAACAGGTGAGAAGCACAAAACTCCTGTCATGTTAAGAACAATACAATTTCTACAGGGGAAAATGGGGAGCAAAGTCAATGAGGCAGAAGTTACTGCACAAGAAGGGTGGAAGAGAAATTGCAATTCTCCCAAGAGACCGGAGTACCCAGGATTTTCCATGGATTTACAGAAACACAGAGCAAGGACAACAACCTGACTGGAAGGATAAAGACTGAACTTCCTTTTGCTCTCCCTTTTTTTGACCAAGTACAAAGCCAGCAGGAAGGGAGAGGCACAAAAGGCAAAGCTCTGCTTCATCTGCTGATCTTTCATCTTTATTTCTAGTCTAGAACAAGAAGAGCATGAAAGTTTATGTTTCTTGAGTAGACTGACTGAAGTGTGGTACATTTTCTATGACTATTTCAGAGAAATTCTATTTCCCTGAATCTTTGTCACCAATAAGTCTCCAAGATGAAGAAACAGCAGCTGTTCAGTTGCTTGAAGCACCTGTCCACTTTTGGCTCTTCAGTCCTCTCATGTGAGAAACCTGCAGCCAGTTCCACATGCTGCTTCTCATAAAACAGAGCTGCTTTTATAGACTCATTTTTCAAAGCATTACCCTTGAACAGAAAATAACTCTGCCTAAAGTGAAATTTTGTTTTAACATTCCACGTGATTAATTTTCTTTTGTTTTTCTGCTTCTTTTTTATAGCATAGAACAGAAGTCTACCACATGGATCTCCCTTCGACAACAAAATATTGTTGCAGACATAT
Source organism: Cardinalis cardinalis (assembly GCA_014549065.1). NCBI lineage: Eukaryota > Metazoa > Chordata > Aves > Passeriformes > Cardinalidae > Cardinalis > Cardinalis cardinalis. The sequence goes on from JACDOX010000143.1 coordinate 1,169,961, forward strand.
AAAGCATGGGGGTTAGGCTTGAGAAACACAACATTGCCATTATTTTCTAACTTCCTAAAGTTCTTCATGAACACCACAATACAATCTGCATTCAGACAAATCACTTGATTCAGTAGATTCAACCGAGGCAGCTCCTCCCACTCCCACTGAATGCCTGAACTGTGGAATGCATGTCCTGCTGACTCACAAAAAAATTACCAGATMAGTGAAAACAAGGGCCATGCTCAGCTATGCAGGGAAGGTGCCAAACCCTGCTGAGGTTGCCTGGCAGAAAAATGTTTTGTTTGATACGTAATATAGCTAGCTACACACACTTTGCATTAAGAAAATGAATCCCAGATAAAACCAGTGTTGTCCGGAGGAGAAAGAGCTTGAGAGTGAAACAGAAATGAAATGAACCTTGAAAGTGAACTGTGTCAAGAATTAATTGAAAGTATAATGTAAAAAGCACAGGTATCACTAGCAGAGATAGAAGCTGCTTGGTCTAAGGTTTAAGCAAGAAACAATCATCCCCAAAAGATCTTCTCCAATTTGTTGAATGGATATGATAACATCATTGTAAGTGCTACAAGAATCATCCAGTACAAAGCAGTGCTAACAGTGTCTCTTTCTGCTCCAGCTGGTAAAAAAAGTAAAATAAAAAAAAAAATTGTTAGGAAAGTGTGTCTTTTTCTAGTCTGTTCTTCTTTATTGCGTAGGATCTGAAAGCAGAAATTTATTAACACACTATCACCAAAAGAAAAAAGCCAAAACCTCCAGCAGAACACCAACACAACAAAATTTAGAGGTAGTTTGTGTACAGAAGTACTGACCTTAGATAACTTCAGAATCTCTGAGTAGGGTCCACCAAAGATGCCACCCCAATAAAACAGCAATCCAAAGCTACAGAAATGAAAAGTCTTCACCCCAAAGTGTCATTAAATCCTGAGGGTGATTTAAGCTCAGGCTTGGAACTGTTGGTCTGACTAGTTTTGAATCTATTAATATTCATAGTATATTATGAATAAAGAAGTACTAAAAAGAAGTACCACCACTGCCTCTTTAAATATAGTCATTAAATCCCTCTCCAAAAACTGCATTTGGAAATAAGAAAAAAAGAATAGTGTTTAACAAAGGTGCTGCATTTAATATCTTCATGAACATTATCAATTGGACGGTATTTTTTTCCATTCAATGAGAAACTTGGCATTCAAGTCTGGCACGAATTTTGAAAAGACTGTTTCCATTTTTGCCAGTGCCTACTTCACACGACTGAGTGTGTCCCTGTCTGTGCTTTTTCCAAAGCTGCAGATTTTCTCCTCRGAACAAATGACGTATTGTTGTCAGAATTTCATGCAGTATCTTACACCAGCATCAGCAAAGCCTGAAATTGTCCAACAATCTGTCACTGTAAGAATTCAGAGTAAATTCATGCAGAGGAACTGAAATGCACCATTCATTCCAGGCATAACAGAAATTGTTGTGCTCTTCCCAGTGGGGAGCTGCACTGGGAGTGAGCAGGGAATGGGATTAGATGGGATAATCACCACTAAAATAAGCAGACCCAATGGCTTTATCGGGATGCTGTCCAATATGCCAGCAATTAATTGARTACAGGAGGTGACTAAGCTATTCTTCTTTCAAACTACATAAATAAAATGCAAAATTAATTCAGATGAAGCAGTCCATGAGAGCCAATGGACTTGCARAGCTTTGTACTGTTTCTGAATTTAGGCCACAGTTATCACAGCAATACACTGAGGAGAAACTGAGAATGTTTTTTCTTCAGCTGCCTATTGTTTGGGTAGTTTATGTCTATCAAAATGGCTTTGGATAGCATCTGTGGTTCCCATTAGCTTCACAGCTGAACACAAAAAAAAAATCCCTCATGACACTATAAAACACAAAGTAAGACACAGAACTAATTCTGAATGATTCTGCMTGCACTGGGCAATCCAAATGCACAYGAAAATGCAGAATTAAACAAGTTACACCATAGTACTTTGGTAACTTTACTTTGTTTGTTGATTAATTTTTTTTTAGTTGTGCTGGCTTTATCTGGGGTAGATCTTATTTTCTTCCCAGTAGCTGGAATGAGGTTGTGTTTTGGATTTGTGCTGGAAACAGTTGGTAATTTAGTTTTAGTTATTGCTGAGCAGTGTTGGAAGAGCCAAGGCCTTTTCTGCTCCTCACTCCAGCCCACAAGTGAGCAGGCTGGGGGTGCATAAAAAGTTGGAAAGCCAGGASAGCTGACCCCAAGTGACCAAGGGACGTACCAGACCATATGGATCATGCTCAGCAAACAAAGATGGGGAAGTGTAACAGTCATAGTTTCTGAAAAATCCCTTTGCCCAAGATTTTGCTCCTGGGAAGATGAGAAGYCTCAGAGAAAAAGGAAAACAATATTTATCTGATTTGCTTCTCCTGTGTTTTTCTCCTYGGGAATGTGTTTGGAGATTGTTTACCAAKAGGTGATGGTTTCATTGGTTTCATGTCAATTATTTTGACTTTTTGACCAATCTGTGCCAAGCTGTTTTGAGGCTCTGGAAAGAGTCRCGAGTTTTCATTATTATCTTTTCAGCCTTCTGTAAGTATCCTTTCTGTATTCTTTAGTATAGTTTAGTATAGTATTCTTWAATATAATATAGTATCATAAAATAATAAATTAGCCTTCTGAAAACATGAAGTCAGATTCATCATTCCTTTCTCCATCTGGGAAACCCCACAAATACAATAGGGAAGGAAGGAGAAAGGGGAAAAATTTGGGGTGATGTTGTTTGTCTTCCCAAATCACCAATGTGTGATGGTGTCATTGAACACCTGCCTGCCCATGGGATGTGATCAATGAATTCCTGGTTCCATGTCGCTCCTGTGCAACATCTTTTCCTTTACCTGTTCAAAAGTCTTTATCGCAGTCCAGGATTTCATCACTTWCCTAATTCTCTGCCCCATCCCACTGCAGGGAACAGTGACTCAGTGGCTGTGTGGGGCTGGTTTGCCATCTGGGGTTACACCATGACATTAATATAYTAACACAGAAATAGCTTCAGGAAGAAAACTGAAATTGTCTTTCTACAAGGTCATTAAGACTGCTCATAACAGGAGTAGTTCCAGATTTTATTCATATATTCTGAGCCAGATCTTACTTATAATCCTAGACTTTTCAGATTACTTTTTTTTTAATGACTCTGGGCATGGGAAAGGAAGAGTTTGGTTTAGGAGGCTGGGGAAATAGGATAAGACACTGACGTTGTTTTTCAAATATTATGACATTTAAAAGGACTTGTTCTGCAGAGCTGTTAATTTTCCTATTTGCTCTGCATTCAGTAACAAGAATTTGCATTGTAGAACAATGTCTACATTCAAAGCTGCTCTCTTTCAAGTGGAGTCTCAGATTTTTAGAGAAAAGGTGCTCAGATGTCAACAGCAGCAGAAAGATGTCTGAGATTTGATATGTTTCAAACACATGGGGAGTTAATGTTTCCTTAAAGGCAGCATCCCTTCTACCTCTGTGGAAGAGCCTGTCTGTAGATCCACAGTGTTTTAAGCACAGGTAGCACAGCTACAGCAAGAACTGATTCCACATTATTTCCTGACATGTCTGTCTTCTGCATCTTTGCTTTCATCACTGCTGTAAGCTACCAGACCAGCTTATCTTATTTTCCCAATATTTATCAAAGGGAACTTTATTCAAATCAGTGCCTAGCAGGAACAGGGAGGAAACAGGAGCCCCAGCAGGTACTGCTCTAAGTGTTTCAGCAATGCTGGCAGCTCAGTGTGATTACAAGACCTCTCATATCWGACAGAGCAAGATGCTGAGCCTCCTTTTTGTGACGATTTGCTGTGTGGCAGCTCAGTGCTGCACAGCAACAAAGGATGCAGGACCAGACTGTGGGATCACAGTGCTCTGCTAGCTCTGTGCCTCTACCTGGGTGACTTTGTCAATAGAATGACTGGAGACAACCCTCAAAGTGGCATCATGAGGACATGCAGTTCCTTAGGCTTCAAAAATAACCTATTTGTTTTCAGGGAATAGGAGAGAGAAAATCAGAATTTTCAGTGGGGCAGTCTTCAGAGTCCAAATCACACTTTTTCATCTTTTCAYGATTCTGACTCCTTTAAGGGAGAAATCTCTTCACATTACAGCTCTCCTTATGCATAAGGCTACTCTGCAATCTTTTGCAAATAAGATGAGAGCTACCATGTTTTAATTTTAATTAAAAGAGAGGTGACCATGAAAGATGGTGACAGGAAAGAAGAACAAGCATTTACATGATAAAGAAGAATATTTTATCTTCGTACCTTTTCTAGGCTGGCTTTATTTCTTCCTCTCTAGTTTTATTTTTCTTCCTCTTTTTTGGCCTCTATTAATTTTTTGCTTCATGTTATACATAGCAATAGTACCTCTTGCAAAGGTAGGAGAGCAGAGCAGAGATGCAAATAACTTTAGATTTCTCCTTTTTAAATACTGGTCTGGTTCTGATTTTCCTTCCATTTCACTGCTTTATTGCCCTCAAATATTGGCTTTGTAAATAGAGAAGTGGGAATTTGAAGTTAAGCTCATGTACCAAGGAAAGCTTGCTGTAAGATATTAGTAAGAGAAAAGCTTTCTTTTTTAGATGGCCCCAGGGTATTTTCCTAGTCGACAGCTGGCCTAGTTACCATGGAAAACAGAAGAGCTGGAGGGCAGGCACAGTAGGAAAATGAGGCAGAGACTTACATGAAATTGGGTTGGTTTGCTTTGCAGAGGCTTGCTGAAATTAATCTCACTTCAGACACCTTGTTGCTCTTTCACTGCTGGGAGTCGACATTGAGTTTCATCTAGGTTTAAAAGTCCATCTCAGCTCTGCTGAAACATGTTCAGCTGTGGGACCAGATCTGAATAAAGTTTAGAATAAAGTAAAATCCCTTTTAATGAACCCCTAAGCAAGAAGATGTTGCTTCTTAAGCTTTTACCAAGGAAATCTCACATCAGCCTCTTCCGATCAAACTGAATTTTAACCTTGGGGTTAAAATCCATAGATTTTCATGTCAGAAGAATTTAAGGCAGATACAAGAATGAAAATCCACCCTGAATTTTGCTTGATAGGTAACCTTGGCAAAATTATTCTATTTCTCTGCGCTTCTGTTTTCTTTGTCAAAAGAGGAGAGATTTATTTCTCACAGGCTCTCCACAGAATGCTGTGTTTGTTTCTAAGCTGCTCTTATGCCAGAGGTAAATGCCATGGCAAATAGGTCTTTTTAATAAAATTGCCACCTCCTTCCCATGTGGCAACCCATCTCACCAGCATCTTTCAATCATATGGGAGAAAATAACAGCCCCAGGCAGACTTTTTTTTTTCTCAGAAGTAAACAGAATTAAGATTCAGTTGTTGTGATAAAAAGTCCAGGTGTGGTTCCAAGATTCACAATCACATTTGTGGAGGTATTATTGCAGCAAGCAGATGTCATATTTCCATATGTCCTGAGTCAGGTAAAGAGTGGACCAAGCTCTCCAGGGGCAGTCACTGCACTGGCAGAATAAATATAGATCAGCCAGCTGACACAGGATGCTCCTGGGACTTTGAAGCTCCCTGGCTCTGCTGTTGGCATCTTTCTCACTCTGAGTGCTGTCCTTGTGCTCAGTCCTTGTGAGGATGCAGCTGGACTGAGATGCAGAGCTMTCATCTTTCCTCTCCTCTCCTGCCATATCTGTGCCCTGTGAACACCCCTCAATCAGCCACACTTCATCAAAATGGGTACTCTGCTGACAGACCAAAAATCTCTGCATGCCAAAAATTAATCTGGGTAAATGCCATGTTTTTCCTACCGGCAATACACATGGGGTGGCAGCCATGGGTGAGCCAGGCAAATTATTGTTTAAATCACCTTTAAATTGCTGGTCTGAAAACTCCTAATAACAAAGCTTGGCAATAGCTGAAGACAGCACATGCCAGCTTTGAATTGATGCAAAAAAGATTTAAAATGGAGCATCCTTTGAATGAGCCTCCATTTCCATGACCAAGCAATGTCCCTCTGAGTGACACACACAACAAGGCACTGACAGGTCAGGAATATTTGCCACTGTGGCCACTTTGACAAACTGCCCTTTTCACAAATGGGATCTGAAAGCTGTGTGAGCCACTCAAAAGTGACAAGTTTAATTAAATTAAAGTGCTTCTCCTGATAGAAATCATCATACCCAACGAATGACAYTGTGGAGCAGGTTAAGTAGAAGAACAAATACTGACTTTTAATACCACACTCAACAAAGGAAATGCTACAGAAATGTTGAAATCTTGTTTACTGTGTGACCTTCTCCATGCCCAGTGCTCACAGGATAATTATTGCAAATGGCACAGCCTTTTTTCCCAGACAGAGCCCCACTTCYCTTGCTGAAGTACAAACAAGGCCTTCCTGGAGTTAAAAATGTATAATGTGTTACAACACTCATGGTGAGGGATGGCTCTTTCAGTTAATCCAAGCCAATGAATTTGACTGTGGAAATCCCTGTTCAGTCCTTTCTTCATTAGCCAAGATGGCAGCTGCCACACTACAGCTAATGAGCCTGATTAATATCAATTCAGTAAATTAAATTTTTTTTCCAGTCATCAGATAATTTTGTACTAATCCAGACATTTATACCGATTTAATATCAGCTGACATAACATAATTTCTCATTTAACACTAATTGAAAACTACTGGTTTCTTATTCTAAAGAGCATTTGCTGTCACTTGTAACTTATGGCATTTTATAAAGCTATCTTTCRAACAATATCATCATTGAATATTATGTTTTCTGCCTTCCTGCAGAAACTTTATATGCAAGCATGTGGTTGGTGATGCATGCAGAACAGAATAATCAGGTAATTTCTCTTAAAGGTATTAATTTTAACAACTTTTCTTCATATTTGCCATTATATATTTTTAAAAGGACTGACTGAAACAAATTATAGAACTCTCAAATGAAACAAATGAAAGAACAAAAGAAAAAACTCTCCATTTAAGCAGTGTTGAACWCAGCCCCTCTAGCTTTTTTCTTTTTTTTCTTTTAAATAATTTTGGGTCTGTTCAGCTTGCCTTCAGGCTTGGTTTCTTGATGCTACAGAAGAAAGTGCACATCCCTATTTCTGTGCCAATGGCTGTTATTGTAATGTAAAAACCCCTGTCCAGTGGGTTTCACCATGACACGGTCTCAGCTGAACACCACCTGTGTGSAACCCTACAGAAAGTTATTGGTGAAAGCTTCCACCCAGGAGATGGCACCTGCTACAAAACTGGTCATTTGGAAAACACTCATAACATTCTTAATGCTTCCAAAGGTAAGTGTTGGATTGAGCCCTTTTCTGACCCASAGATGGGGCAACTGAGAGGTATTTTAAAARCTTTTATTCTATTTCAGTCTCATGTGAAGGGTGAGACAATACAGATGTTATAATTCATACCATCACAATCAGAAACTATTTCTTAATTACAATACATTATAAGAGCTACTTGGTTTATCAATTTTTGCCTTACTATGCTGTAAATGCCTTAAAGCCAATCACCTAAAATTAGCTTCATGGGTCCTACCACAATGCATCTTTCATAGCTCTATTTCTTCAAAGTATCCAGTCTTATTTGCAAGGCCATCCTTTGAAACTTGTTTCTAGTTCCATTTCTCTCTTAACAATGTCTGTCCTATTCCATGGCATTTCTAAGTCAGCATTTCTCATCTCAAAGTTTACATATACAGATACATTCTATGTAAATCCATTTCCCACAGGTAAGAACACCCTCACTAAGGAGTGTCTGGCTGGCTCTGGGATTGAAGGGATGAGTAAACAAGCAAGGAAAGTCCCAGGATTCCTTTGCAATGCACAGAAAGGGGTCACTGATGCCAGCAGGGRCCTCTGCATGCCTCCTGGTCTGGCCCCTGCTCTAATCAGAGCTAGCTCTGATATTGGATGGGTTGTTCAGAGGGCTTGCCCTCTGAAGGATGGGAGAGCTCCTGGGATGGCAGAGGGAACAGYGGCGCAACTTGACCCTATGATGATGATGATGGGTTCCCAGAACAAGAGGAGTTACAAAAGCCATGACCCAGTGACAGGCAGGCCTGTCATTTGGCCAGGAACATGAATAAGTGTGCCAGGAACTGCTTTTCTAAGTTCTGTCACTTTTCTGTTCCAAATGTCACTCTGCTCTGTCCCATCAACCACGGAAACTGGAGGGCAATTTCTGGCAAGCACATCAAGCCAGGGCCCAGCTGTCAYAGAACAGCAAATATTTCAAAATTCCTGTGATATAGATTAATTTYAGGGTAGGAAAAAAGAATCCACATTACCCTTTACACTGACTGACCATGTCTAGCAGAACCACCCTTGTGTATAAAATGGGAGATTGGGGGTTTGCCCATGGCGCTGCCTGGACAAAATTCTCTTATGAGTTTGCAGTGCACAAAATGTGAAGGCTCCATCCTCTGAAGGAACAGCTGCATATTTACCACTCTTTGGCTCCTAGCCCTTCAGGTTCTCAGGGAAGTTATGTCAGACAAAGCTCAGTCAGCCCCAGGATTTGTGGGAAGCAATCAAGCAGGAGTCTCCAGGGGCTTTTCCAAAAGGAGACTTGATGTCTGTCTGTTTTCTAGAATCAGTAACTTAGAGACTGAGACAGAAGCGCAGAGAGGCTACATTTCCAGGCACAAGGGTCTTTAAGGGAACATAGAGCAATGTAGGAATCAAAATTACACTCTACAGGAAGGGTGGAGTGCCACAGGTTATACTYGGGAATAATGCTTTTTTATGGAACTCATTCTGGATCTCCCAGTTCTCTTGGGAATYCACCTGAACCTAAAGTTAACTGTTGGTAAAACATATCATTAGAACACAGCAGATCTATGGCATTTACAGTAGTGTTTATGTCTGCTTTCGTCTTGCTTTTCTACACCCTTCCTTCTATAAAAATATTTTTATTGCTATCCTTTATTCCCTCTTTGCCCCTTTGCCTGCTTAGTTTTTATTTTATTTATAAAGCATATTTTGTGTTGCTTCAATCAGTGCCACACTTTGCTGCAAACACTGGGAACATTCTGGCAATTCCCTCCTTTCCTAAACCAGTGAATACTGCTCAGGCTTCTGTTCCTGGGAGAAGATTTGGGATTTTGAAGCAGAATAGACAGAGGTGTTTTCAGAGCAGGTGGAGGGAATTCCCAGCTTCAAGCCTTCCCACTGCCACAATCATGCTACTTTGCACATTACATCCTCTACCCACTTCCAAGGGAATTTAGATSAATCTTGGGAATGAAGTGGAAGGAGGCCTTGGGGGAACAGTAATTTTAATTTCACTGGATGATAGACTGTGAACAATTGCTGGGGGAGGCTGAACATKAAAAGTGAGCACTTATGTAATGGGAAAAATACATTTTTTTAAATCTACTTGGATATAAGCTTTGCTACACAAGCTAGAAAAATGAAGTGTAAGAAGCATAAAACAGGATTTTATCTAGAGATATGTTGAAGATGGCTTTGCTGTTTACACTGAAGTATTTAAGGGTTACCCTTTATGTCCAAGGATTTGAACWCTACAAACCACTTACTAGATAAGGAAGGAAATCTCATTTTGTGAAAGAGAGAGGGTGCTGGTTTGAAAGGATCATCCACCTGTGTATGTGCCAGTGTTTCTCTATTCAAATAAACACTAACTTTTATTACTATGTTATATTATTGTAATACCTATACTACCTCTAATACTGCCAAAAGATAAGGGTATTTCCACATCAACAGAACTCTCACCACTCTAGAGCTGCTCCACTGTGCTGTGCTTGCACAGCTTGCCACCACTTTTGATCCAGCAAGCACTCAGCCAGAATGTTATTTTTCTACTACCCACTATGACCCAGCCCTTTTACCTCTTTACCAGCTAAAAAATGGATTTTTTGTCTTTAATGCGTGTTTTTCATAAAAAAAATACATTTTTACAACTTTCTAAAAGTTCAACAAACTATCAACTCCCAAAACCATCACCAATTAGTTCTTTTTATTAAACATGAAAAAAGCTACCAACAGCCTCTCCTAAAACATCAATTCCATAATAAAAAAACAAAACAATCCCRACCTCAGTAGAAAAAAAAAGGAATKAATATGAACAAATTTGTATTCACCATTTAAAATTTTCAGTGGAGGTAATTTGTACTAGCACTTGAAAGATAGACAAATGAAAAACAATAGCTACTCCAGCACTGAGGCTTTCATCAAATTTATAAACAAATAATTTCCCATATATATGCTGCCAGCAGTTTATGCCACTTAAAACCCACAGGCTCCACTTCATAACACTTTTTTAAAAAAAACTTCTTTTTAAAATCTTTTCCTTAACATAAGGTTTTCCCTCAAGTAACAGCCAGCAGTGAACAGCAGCCAGGCAACACACTGCAGAGGTGAGATACCATTTTTGAAATGGTATTTCCAAAATTAGTGTGCCTAAAAGATTGGTGTGTTTTCAAGCTAAGAAATAAGGCAACCAGAATGARCACCAAGAGAGGGAAAGAGAAACTTGGAAGAGAGAAACTTGAAATTACAAGTGGATGATGGATGGGGATGGCTGAATAGTTTTTTCAAGAGCTGGGGCATCACTGGGTGGCTTAAAGCCTTGTTGAAGACTGGATTGTTAATTCTGCTGGCAATTGTAATTATTGCCCTGTGTCTCCCTTGTCTACTTGGATTTTTGCACCAGGCACTGCAAAAATCCTTGTCAGCTGTGTTTGTTGCTCAAATACAAAAAGGGGGAAGTGTGGAGGGCTTGAYAGCTGGCCTGCAAGCAAACCTGAGTTAATAGAAGAAATAAGAATTGATGATTTTTGAGCGTATCCATAGTAAGGAAGAAGACAAGGCCGCCAGCATGGAAACAGAYTAGAAAAGATAAATGAAAATTTTTGTAAACTAGACTACATGCATAAGTAGATGTGTATACATGCCTTATTAAATTTCTGTAAAACTTTCACCAATTATATTGAGGCTAATTGCTTTGCACCTGTGAATATAGTAAGTCACTGCGATGCAGTTAATGACTTAAGATCAYGCTTTGTTAAGAGTATATAAGCTGGAGAACATGCAGAATAAAAACTTTTTTTCTTTTTAGACCCTGATCACATGTGTGTATGTCACGTYCARCCCAACAGAGACAGAGATGTACCTGAAATCACAAACTGCACTAGGGATTGTCTGAAAATGTTCACTGTCCCTCCTCTAAGTTGACTTGGAAACATGCTGGTGACTTGCCTTAGAATGGATGGGATGGTTTATAGCAATAGAGAGGGGAAGGTAAAATGTTCAAAAAACAGCTTAATGTGGCACTCACTGGGTCACCTCAGCCACAAGTCTCTGCTTTGCCATCTGCAGTGACAAGCAGAAGAATTGGGACTTTTTGCCATGCCATCTGAATGTTTCCACCAAACTCCATGTTTCTMTGAAAAGCTCTGATTTTTGATGAACATTTTAAAAAAAAACTTCAGTGAAAAATTCCTTGCTGCTTTGCATTACTCTGTCAGCCACCCACCATTGATGCAATATTGTGATAACTTATCTCTGAATGCCTTCACACAGGAATAAAGGCCTTTTGCAGAAAAGCCTGATTTTCTTTCTGAAACAAAAAATAATGTGCTGAACTTTACCAAACAGCATCCTGTGTATTTGACAAACACCACAGAGAAAGCTAAAGAACAATTCAGCTGTCTTTTGACAGAGATGCCAAAGGCTTGTATGACTCATTGGGGAAGAATTTTACAGGTTTTAGATTTGGACGAAATCCTAATTCTTGCAGATTCACTGGTCACTTTGTGTTTAATTCAAGGGTCCAACATCATCAGTTCCAACCAGGTGGGCCCTTTGCCAAGAAAACACTGAAGAAGACAATGTGAGACAAGGGTCCCTTGAACAATTCTTTGTTTAAAAGGAGGTTATTACAACATCACAACAGTGTTGTTCAAGCAAAAGAGCCAAAACCAACCCATMTGACAGCTCTTTCTGTCCTCTCTCAAATGGTTTTTCATTTGGTTACCATCCAAATGACWTCATTCTGATTACAGACTAATATACCATTGGGTATGGGTGAGCATTCTGAAAGAAATTAACATTCAGGGAAGTATTTTCAAACAGCAAGGGCTTTATGAGTTTAATCCTGAAATATTCATCATCTGCAAACACCTAAAAATACTGAATTATAGTCATTCTGCACTGTTATCCTGACAGGATCTTTTATCAATCCTTACTGTCTCCTTCCCTAAAATATTACCTTTTATTCTCGTTTATTTATTAATTTATTTAAAAATGCGTTAATAAYTATATTTGGGTTTACATTAGGGTATTCTTTTCTAAGAAAAATTACCCAAAACTGAGGAAAAATTACAAAGTCATTTTCTGCTAAATCGTGCCCTGATGCAAAATATTCAACAATGTCTAATTCATGATTCTATTTCTTCTAATGTTTCAGTTATTTAGGCAAARGTCCAAGGCCCAGTTTTCATGCTGGCAGAGAGTGATGACTAAACCTAGAAATATTAACCACAGAAAACACACAACTGACAGCAACATTAAGCCTACCAATAACTCATTACATTGCATGTCCTGTAACCACTTGAAGCCTCTCTGTTTATTCATATTTTTCCTTGAAGTTCTCACTGCCAGTGTTCAGAAATAGGAATGATTTACAAAACTCCAGCCTGTCAGACCCAGCTGTGACCAACAGCCAAACTATAAATGAGTGCTGCAAACATATCAGTCTAAGGAAATCAGGGCCTGAACTGCATTTATTCAAGTCAAGAGGCAAAAATTTTGTGTTCCAAGAAAAATGGATTAAAAACAACGCTCTGAGGTAGCTMAAGACAAATTTTGTCAGAAATTGGTTCAAACAGCTAGAGTTAAAACATGAAACTTGCTAAGCTGGAAAGAATAGAAGACCTATATCAGAGCAAAACTTAAAAAATGCTTTACATAATGTGATGCAATTTTGAAATATCTGCAGACTCATTTTGAGTACAGTAATTGCCATTTCTAGCAAAACAAAAGTTTCAAATTGAAGAAAGAAATATAATTGGTTTTTTCCAAATATTCCCAAAATGTAAAGCTTGAAAGTGAAATCATGAAATGCAACTAAAYTAAATTTTTTTTAGATACTACATCTGAAAAATCTGTGGTGAGGCATCTTCTCCCAGTATTTCACCTGAGCACTGAGAATCAGGAGCACCTGGGCAGTAGAGACAGCACTTCACCAGTGGAACGCAGCACCAGCTGCTCAGCTGAGAGTCACAGGAGATTCCCTCCATGCTGTTCACTTTCYAACCGAGGCTTTGTCTCCAAAATCATTACAATTTGAGAAATTTGCATCATCCTTAAATTGTAGCTACTGTTATTTATGATTTGGACACCTCAGATCATTGAGGTTGGCCATTCAGTACTGGCCTAGCCTAAAGAGAATTTTCATATAAAGAAACTACTTCTAGGATTAGATTCAGGCATCTTTTTCTAGTAGCTTTTCACAGTACACATAAAATATAAATAAAATCAAAATAATCCCACATCCTTCAAGTTCATGACTGAAAATTACCCATGYGAAGTAACAGAGCTAGATGAAAGGTTTCTCAAAATTTTTCCTGACTTATTACTACTCTGGTTTACATCCCCAAATGTCCCTCTGGGACAAGCAAAGATCACATGAGGTATCCATCAGCATAGATTTTGGCTCTGTTTTACTTTTGAAAGAACAATGAAAGATTTTTTAATGGGAAAATAAGGAAGAAAGGCAGAGATGGAAGCTGTATGGGACACCCGCACAGAGCCCTGCTCTGAGTCCCTCTCTGCCCACCCAGGGGAGTCACTGCAGCCCATCACGAGACATGAGAGCACCACAAGGCTCTGTGCAATCCTTCCTACAGGGCAGATCTGAGAGGCAAACCCTTCCTTCATGTTCAGCTCCATTACTGGAGGGGTTGGGACAAATAGGACTTGAAGCTTGTGGGGAGTTTTCTGGCATAGCTGAAAAATCAGATTTGTCAGCTCCAGAATTTTTAACTGCAAAAGGAGCCAAATGCAAAATAAATCAGACAAGCTGTGTGTGGAAAAMCAATGTACTGAAAAACTTCTTCCTCAGTGCTACCTTATAAATCATGAAGCAGCAAAAAGAATTAAAGCTTTTCAGAACTCTGTCCCCTTTTCCAGTTTATCTTTGCAGTTCTAAGTAGGTTCATTCGTGCACATACACAGTGGTGTGTCTTTTCATTACAGTAACATGCACTAATAACTGGCATTTACAGACTTTTTATGCTTTACTTGACAATGTTAATCCCCCTTGAATATGACTTTTGGCATGGAATTTCCTTTTGTCCAAAGGTGGGACACACACGGAGTTATCTCTGTGTTCAGTAACTTATTTAGCGCTGCTGAATATTTGCCTGCACCAATAAAATTAATGATGCTTCACTCCATGCTYACATTGATGTATGATCACCAGGGTCCCTCACCTCTTCCCTTTTATTTGGAAAAACACCCAGCATTCCTCAATTTCTGGACATTTAGGAACATATTCACTCTACTAAGAATCATTAAAATAATTAAAAACAGACACACACACAACTATGTTATTTATGTCCTTTGTCAGTGACTCACCAGATTTTCTCATATTCACTAAATTACAAAAGGGCATAACTTTTTGCTTTATTAATTTTTAAGCAGATTTCTTTTTTTTAAAAAGCTGCAAATTTCAACAGCATGGAAAAACAAACTCCCTCTTTATATTTTAAATGTTAAAATGCCATACTTAGATTCTTTGTTAACCTTTCCTAGTTGTGTTTTTAATTTGATTTTTTTAATTCTTTGGACTTTATTTCAATTTTCCTTTTTTTWACAATTTTGAAAGTTTAAAATGGGGTCTTGCCCCATAGTCCTCTAGTCCTCCAGCTGGCACCTCCTTTTATCAATTCCAGCTGAGGTCAAAGCCAGTCCAGTCCTCTGTCTTTAAAGACAGCATAAAGTGACCCTAAAATGCTAAATACTTTTACTAAATACTAATTCTTTTTTCTTAAGATCTAAAATGTGCTTAATTAAATGTAAGATATGGTTTTGTTGATTTATATCTACCATTTTCTCACTAAGTCAGTAATTATTAAAGGTCAAACCCAACAGTTGTTACTTCTTCACAACAATCTCTTTATTTCCTTTGACATAATCTTTTTCTAAAACTGGAGTTTGAGAAAATGGAAAGTCTGTAAATTAGGAAACAAAATAATTACCTGTCTGTTGCACAAGGCAATAACCCAAGGCCCACACAGCTAATAATGAAGCACTCAACACAGAAGTTGGCTGAATCATTATCTCACACAAATAATGCTCTAATGGTGTTATTTACTAGACCTTTAAGTAACTAAAGAACAAAAAAAAGGTCTCCAAATGATTGGTGTTACATAAACAAGAATTATGATTTCAGAACTAGAATCCCAAGGTGTGATCTATGGCTGAGGTCCTCTGCAGTCCAAAACATAATGACCACATCAAGTTCTCTGAATTCTAATGAAATTCACAATCACCACTAAAGGGAATCAAAAATATCCTTGGGCTGGCTATTCCTGCACAGGTTCAAAGTTACACATATGATTAAATGTCGGTTTTTGCTTTTTTTTTTTTTTAATTCTGCTCAGTAAAAAGGACCAAATTAATGCAAAAACAAGAACAGGCATCTTTTGTGTTGACATTCATGTCATTTTAATGGGCCGGGGTTTTCAGCCTGCTCTGCACAGCTATTTGGGAAGTTCATTTCATAATTAGCACTCGATAACTTCTGACTGTCAGAGAAGGATATGATAATGCAGGAAGAAAAAGATCTRGAGGATGGTCATCTGTTTAATGTTCAGATAATTAAGAGTGTTGGAAAAATTAGTATCTGCTTGATTTATTCCCTCTTTTGAACACTTTAAGTAAATTATGGTTAGCATAGACCAGTTCTGACAGTTAAAAATATATTTCCTTTCAGAAAATATGAGGCAATTGTTCCAGTGCTGGAGTTCTGAATGAAACAGTGGTAATGATTTTGGAGAAGAAGGTACTGAGGTACAAACCTCCCAAGAGCAGAAAATGCAACTGGGGTCTTTTTAAACTTTTATACATTGCTGTTCTTTTCGCTTCTTATAAATTTTTTCTGTATATATAGAAAAAAAATATTGTGTTCTAGCCATGAAATCAATAGTCTGATTCACATTGTTTCCAGTGTTCTGGATTCCACCAAGTTCCTTTTTAATCTCACATTCTTACTTTTCTGTAAGATGTGAACTTGGAAAAGACAGAAGACTACTCCCTTTTCTCTTGTCAGTCAACCTGCAGTTCAGAAATGCCAAAAACTGGGAAAGTTCTCCAAAGTGACTTAGAGGGCAAGCTACAAAAGAACATTTTGTCTTCAGCAAGGTTTTCACCTGACTTTTTCCTTTCTTTGAGCTAAGMAAACCAGATTATTGGAATTTACAAACACTCCCACTCTTGCATGACGATGGTGCTGCTCCCCAGCACCACCTTCAAGCAGCTGCCACAGATCCTGGAGGACATTTCCCCCTGTTATTCAATCTTCCTGTGGAAGGCAACCATCTGTGAAACATTCTCCTGGCCACCTGCTGCCCCAGCCAGCTGTTCTGGCTCCACGCTGCAGCTGCCACCTGTGACAGCAGCTAAAAGCCAAAAACACTCAAGCAARAGGGAAACCAACTGGCAGGAAGCCAGGTGGATTAAAGCTCCAGCACAAAAGCTGACAAAAACCCACCTGTGTGTGAAACATCGAGTAGTAAAGAGAAAAGCACTGGCTTTCAGTGAGCAGAAGGGCCCAAAAGAGCTSAGCAGGTTTCTTTCCCCTCAAGCTTTGTTTTTGTGCTTTGCTAGAACCAGTTTAATAACTTGACACCTTGGCTCCAGGGAATGGGGAAACTTGCTCCAGCCTTCTTGCCTGCCAGGAGCTCTGGTAGGACTGGCATCAGAGAGAAAGTCTGGAAGGTGTTGGGATATTTCTCCATGGACATTGGGAAGTCCTGCAATAAGGCTAAAATGGGATTTAAGAGATACACTACTCCTGTGCTGGCAGAGTATGCWTGGGCAAATTTTAGCCTCCTTGGGAAGGCATTCAGAAGTACCAATGGGGAGGTAAAACACTGATGGAGGCAAGATGGCCCAGATTCCTCAAGAATTTAGAGAATGGAAAAGGCACAAATGATAAGAGAAAACCCAAACATTCAAACAGGGTGTAAGATCCTTCTCAATAGCAGAATTAATGGAATAAATCTGCAACAGATAGAAGCAAAGAACAGACTGAAACTGTCCTGACAACAGCTGAAGGTATGTCCCAAGAATGAAAACTCTCTCTGTTCTGTGCATCTTTGCCAGTTACTGCCCCATAATTTTTAAAAAAAAATCTTCATACAAACTTATCACTRCTTGAGGAAAATAAATTAACAATTTACTATCATTAATATTTTAAAAATGATGACATGGTACACCACTGTTGGGTAGCTGCTTATCTCTAACCTACACGGAAATCGAGTCAATTTGAAATAATTGACATCTTATTATAAATAGTATTTGTCATTAAAATAAGTTATAGTGTCCACAGTTGCCACCTTTTCCAGTAATTTCTAAATTTACAATAGTATTGTAAAAACATGGAAGCTCACATCAGTTGAATTTTCCCCTGTGGCTCTGAAACAACTTCAGCAGTTTTCTATATTGCATTAGCTTTCTTTTCCAAGTTTTATTTTGGGCAGGTACAGTGTGCACATTGTTGTATTATTTAACAGTATTTGTATTGTAATGTCAATCATTACAATTAAAATAAACAAAAAACTTGTTATTATAGGGAGTTTTTTTTACCAATCCTTGCTTCTTGATAGCTAATTTGGTAATGAAACAGAATGTGACACTTGAGAATAAAATGTAACCTAATCACATTTCTTAAAAAAAGTTATCTGAGTGTGCATGCACACATGTTCTCCCCACATTATTAAATCATTGAGCTTCTTTTAAAAGTCTCTTTAGAAATCAGTGGAAGAAAACCTCTGCTTTTCCTTACTCTTATAATGACTGAAATTCAATTTGTGAAGAAAATACTTTGTTAATTATTTAAGACTTTATTAATAAAAGCCACAAAATTACTGGTAAAMTTTGTAAGTAGAATTTATGGGTTGGGAAACTCTTTTAAAATACAGGAGCAGGAATATGAGTAATCACATAAATTAGGTAATATTAGGTAGAAAACAGTTTACAACTGAAGAACAGGGTGGAGCAGAGTAACCAAAAAACCCCTAAAGTGTAGATGGTGAATACAAACAGCAATTTTTAAGAGATGTCYGCCACATTTATGTTCTCAGTTTAGCTTGAAACWTATGAACTAAACACSTAAATAAAAGAGSTACCCCAKCATRAACAGGGCTACTACCAGCGGAAAGGCAGAAAATACAGTGAGAAATAACCTACCTGATGTGGATGTAGTTACGCTATAAAGCTGTGTACAAAATAAATTTATTTCACCACTTTACATTGCACTGTGCCAGATAAACATATATATTGAGGATGGAATAACTGCTCTGTATTACCCAAGGTTATAATATCAGACAGTTTGGGCAAAATATGGGGAAAAAGAGGGATTTGCACTGGGAAATAAAGAGGAAGAAGACTACAGTCATTTTTCTTCTGAGAAGAAGAGAGAAGTTAAAGAAAACACAGGCAAACTAATGATGTTCCCCTGTCCACTGAACCCTGGATATAATTTCTAATTTTACAAGAAAACTACCAGCTCTGAGGGCATGTTTAAAACTCCAGACTGGATATTTTATATACAATATGACTAAGTTTGATATTAGTAGAAATTGTCTCAGGCATATTTCAGGCACCGTCGAAAAATAGCTGGCTAAATGTGGTTCCTCTTTATTTGAAAGATATGCTCATTAAGCACATTATCCTACCCATTTCAGTAAAACAAACACATTAATAATTCTGTTTTATCCCCACTAACACTTCCAGAGACCATGCAGGTATGAAAGTATTATTTATGCTCTTCCCAACCCCACACTTCGTCAACCAAATTAATACATTTCAAATTGTTTTCTYTCCTTTGCAGGGAGSAAAGCTTTGGTTTAAGGGATCTGAACCAGTTGAACTGTAAATGAAAGCTCAGTTCATTCATCATTACTAAAGATGGGGAAAAAATTAAAAAAAGAAAACACACAAGAGTTTGATTTTCAGATCACAGGGCAGGTGTTGAGCCATCAAAAAGCCACATTCTTTCTCAGAGAGCCTTGAGGTAACAGCACAGCAAACAGAGTAATTCAATARTACAATAAGAGGACCCCTTATGTCGGAGGAAGGTGATGAATAGCAATTTCTGCCAGGCCTGGTACATATCCACAATCATGGAAAGGAACTGTTGGAAACTCTACCATTACAAGYCAGACTGATATAAAAATGGGTAAGACATACATTTTGACACACATGACAAATCTGACAACTTCAGGACAGGTCAGGGAAATCACAAAAGCAGGTAGCCTCCTTTGAAAGTCAACCAATTGTAGATTTTGGGGAAGGTGACTTTTGGCTCAGACAAAGAGAATGTTGAAAAACCAAATGGCAGACTTCCCCCTGTTCCTCCTGCCCAGGGCCAGGATGAAGGCAGAGATAAGTGAGTCTTTTATACAAGTTTCTCATAGCCAGTGCTGAAAGGGAAGAGCAAAACTTAGCTTTTCTGTTGATTTTAAACCAAAACAGGTTTCATCACCAATGGAATCATGGATAAATTTCACTATGACAGAAAATGACTGTAATGGCAAAAATAACTGTATTGGTCTTACCAGTAAAGCTGATGGGCTACTTGGATGCTCTGAAGAGAACGATTCAGCAGGAGCTTCACCAGAGGGCTTTCAAGACTCCACTCAAACTTGAGCACCTTAACAGAAAAAACTAYAATCAAAATCAATTTTGTGCTGGCTTTGGTGTCTTTCCTTTATAACAGAAAGCACCCAGTGCTTAGCTTGAGCAAAGCAATCAATGGAGAGTTTGCTCTGGCAATGATATGAGCAGAGAAACTTCAGTTCCCAAGCATCTACCACCAGCAGAAAGACAGACAGACACCACCCTGATTCTGTGTTAATATCCTTATAAATACGCAGCTCATCTCCCCCCACTTAAAACTATCACTTATATATTTAATTTTTTATCTGATCATCTGGCTTGGAAAATAAACTTATTTTAGAACAGAAGCTGAGGAAGGTGAAAGGTCACAGCAGTTTGTGAATGCTGTAAAGCTGTGAAGGTTCTGCTGCCTCACAGTAGTGGATTACATGAATAAATCCATAAATGCATAGAGAGATATCTATCTAGATAAGCAGATATCAAAAACACAGAAAGAACCCCTGAGAAACTGCAGTGTGGATAGAGGGTCATCCATATGCAGAGTGTTACCAAGTGAGGGGATAAAGCTTCCAAAAGTTCCTGCTCAGCCCCAGCTCAATCACCAAGTGTTTTGGAAGCAGTGATGCCATAACTTGTAAAACATTAATTTCCAGTGAAATGCAATGTACATCTCTAAAGAGACAACTSCATACCAAATGTCCACTCCACTCTGTGTTGACAGTGGTTTGCTTAGTATATGTGGTATYAAAATTCCAGTGATTAAAAACTCAGATATTAAAAAATTTGTAGCAASAGCATTTCCTTCCTTGACTGCAATGAAGCCCTGTCACCTCAACAGAATTTCTCTTGTTCAGATGCACTTTTTACTTTCCTTTGTTACTTGAAAATACGTTCATGTGCTATCTATAAAAGCCCAATCAGAATATCAAAACAWTTCCATGCTCCTAAGCTGGAAACAGACTCTCCTTCAGCCCTGTTTTTAACCACTCATTGCATCGGTTGACAACACTTATTTGTTCCTCTTACAATGTCTTAACCAACCTGAATGCATCAAAAATATTTAATGAAGTTATTGATCTGGACTGAAGGCTTCCTTGGCTATCAATTTCCTCCTTACCTGAACCAGCTGTGGGAGGTATTYTAACAATTCATCATTTGACACATTTTCTATTTGTTCGACTGCTGCCCTGCGAATATCTTGATCTGGAAAACTAGAGAAAAAACAAATAGGCATCATTAAGAGCTACCAGACCACTGCTACTCTCCTGAGCTCTCACTGATATAAAATGTTAGAAAAACTGATTTTCTCTCAAAATGGAACAGGAAAAAAAAAAATCATTAAATTTGCTTTATTGTAACAAGAAGCACACCACAGATGACTTAATTGGATTGACTGTTACAGTGTCACACAGGGGAAAAAAAACCCAAAAAGCTGAACTTCAAATAACTTTTTGAATTTGAAATAGAACGTATTGTAATTTCCAAAATATAACGCAAATTACAGATCTCTTGCTGCTCTTTCTTACCTGAAATAGGAAATTTCTGAGCCATGTGAACTTTCAACAGTCACTTGAAGACTTCATTTGWTCTGAGCAACAATACAAAAGCTTTAAATTTTCCATACAAAAAAAGATTCATTTCAGATAATTTATTCCCAAATCAGCTCTTCTGTTTTCTGTCATAACACAATCAAAAATACTTTTTAAACAAAAGCAATTTTTTTTGAAGTTGAAAACACAGGCTGGGTATTTGCAGGATTTTATTATGTGAAATCTGGTAAAAAAATTAACACCTTCCTGAGACAGGCTCCAAGTCAGTGAGACAGACATTTCTGATGAGAAAATGTTTGAGAGCTCAGCATAAGCCACATTCTCAACTAATTCTGGTTAAAACCAGGGTGGCTGTAGCCTGGTATAGATTTTGTGATGGAGCTCTCATCATAAAATTGATAAAAAAGGAAAAACACAGTGTGGCAGCAGTGATAATGCAGAAAAAGAAGGCTGGATAATATAGATGGTAAAAACATTTTCCTTTGGAAGAGAATGAAATTTTGATGTAACCTGATTGATCGAAACTGACTCTTAACAGAACATTTTCTCTCTTCTAAGAGAAAAGGATAGAAASTATACAGTGTCTCTTTTAATATTTGAAAGCCAAAAGGTAATCTTTTAAGGACTTTTTTCGAATACATAAAAGTAATTTCTACCTTTTCACGTTTTCCAATTGTGACATTAATCATTAAAGGTTGGGCTCGGTGATCTCAGAGGTCTTCTCCAACCTCAATGGTTCCATGATTTTGTACACAGGGAATTKCACATCCACAGGAGTTGCCTAGATTGGCTCAAATTTGGCTGATTTGCTGCGGTTCTACTTTAACAAGGAAAGGAACAGATGTGCTCTCCCATGTGTGTCAGCTACATGGTGTCACCCTTTTTTGTGTACCAGTACCTGCCTGATGGCCATTGCCACCCAAAGAATATTTTYTGTCTTCTCCTGCAGCAAACTGGAAATGTTCCTGGAGACCTTTCAGTTACCGGGGTGCAAGAAGGGTCAGCTCTGCCTAAGAGGCAGAAATGTCTTCAAACAGCACCACAGTGAACTGGACACTGCTCAGAAGAGTTGGTGGGCTTTGCTCCAGTTCCCTGAGGGTGAGCACCTGCCCCACAAAAAGCAGAGAATCCCTACCCTATGAACTGATATGGCCTTTAGGCTCTTAGGAAAGATSTCTGATTCAGCAGTTTAGGCACACAAAAAAAGAAAATAAATGACGACTAAAGGACAAGGGTTATCCTGTCAATTCACCCAGAGGAAAGTCCTTTGAAATCAGACCCTTCTGCACAGCAGGAGATGTCACAGGCCAACAGTGTCACTGCTTCAAGAGCTCAGCACAAAACCAGGCTGCTCTCGGCCCACCTTCCCACCCAGCACCTTTTGCCAATRATATAGAAATAAAATCTGAAGTGAAACAGAGGAGGCAGTACCACATTTGCAGCAATGACTGCTTGCTGCTATCAAGATAAAAAGAGAAGAAATTGCAAAGCTTGGCGCTCAGCAGYATAATGGCACCTGCTGCTTGAATCTTGAGCTTCTAAGTTCAATAAAACCAGCTGAAGCAGAACAGAATGCACACTTTGATCAGAGAATTAACTAGAGGCCATCTAAAAAGAATGGGGATATTTTGATTAGGAAAAAAACAACAGGTGGAAAGTTGGACTCGAAAGAAATTATTTTCAACCATTTACACTTTTCAACCATTTACACAACCATTTAAACTTKTAACACTTTCCAATACCCTTTAGCAATGTGACTCAGGTCTGGTTTTACTATTTTGTTTGTCTGTTATGGCACATATTTAATGATGTTTCTAATATGGTTTATAATTCTTTGTATAATGCCAAGAGGGCCTTGATAGGGAGAGGAGGAATGCATCATAAATAAATTATCAACCTAGGCCCAAATTAGATCTTTTGCAAGGCTTATTTTTATAACTTATTTATTCTAGACAACCTATTAGGAATGAGAAGTTGTTACTTTAATATTCACATAGCTATTTAGAACAAAACATATTTGAAGGAGGCCTATATATTAAACAAAATAATCCCTTCCATATTGTCCTATTTTCTAATTATCCAATTGCTCCAAAGGCTTGTGTGCCAAGCATGTGCAGATAATATGGAAATGAGTCTTTCCCTTCCCCTTCTTGCCTAGTTCAACAGGCTACTGAACAGAGAAATTCAATCYACACAGGCACAAGGCCAGGCAGAAAAATGTTATTACTTAGTTACAGCTTGTCCTTACCAGCAGCCAAGATCTGAACTCATGCAATGCTATGAGGACAGAAACTCGTATTTTTTTTTCCCAGCTAGACAAAGAACAAGAAAATTATTTTAATCCCAAATTTCCACAAAATTCAGCAGCTAATATTTGATTTATTTAGAATTGATTTGGTGTAAGTCAAAACCAGGGCTATGTCTAAGTCACCAGAAGCAGTGCCAGGAGATGTGATTAGGGCATGACAGGCACTGTGGTGAAATACCTGCAGGGAGCTTTGCTTCAGGAAACATGGCTCTTGTCCTTCTTCTTCAATGAGATTTTGGTMATTTCTTGGTTTTGGTGACTAAACCAACAGCTTGTAAATCTTGTGGTCAGCCTGAGGCTTAGCTCAGTCTTTTGAACAGAATGGACAATTAGCCTATTTTTTAACTACCTGACAATTTGGTGATCCCTAGATGCAATATCCATTGCTTTTTCTTAATTTCAGTGTTGTTCAGGGCCASAGGTACAAGTACAATATTGAACTTGTATTTAAATATTGTACACAGGCACAGTATTTAATTCTGTTTGTTTTCCCCCTTACATTTGTATTTGAGCAAACATTTAACAGCCTCAGAAACACTGGAGTTACAGGAAACTAATGAACTCCACTTGTACTACATGGTGCTATGCTACTCACACTTGCATACACCAGTTTATTTGCTAGAAGCCAATAAAAGGGGATGGTTTAGAAGCAAATCTGAGTAAAAAAAATCCTTTCACATGCCTGGAAACTGTGCCATCTTGTAGTCTGGTACTTCATTAGGGCTGGAAGGGTTTTTTTCCAGTGAATAATCTTGAAAATGTTCGAGTTGCATCAAATCTGATTTTAGTAATCCATAAATTAGTCTTGATTAGAGGACAAAATTAATTGGTTTTTTGACTCTAAGTCAATGCAAGAGAAATCACTTCAGGCCTAAGAAAAAGAGCTTTATATTTTGGATATTRGAGGAGAGCTGTTTTCCAGGGCTTRCTCCAATGAACATCCAATTATTTACTTACACATGCTGAAAATTTTGAAAGCAGAGAAGTGAGACAACTCTACCACAACAAATTCAATATTCCAGTCTTTAAGGGGACATTCCTCAAAAATAGGAGCTCATCTGTAGCRCAGTCTGTCTACATCAGATCAATTTTTGGAAGGATTTGAAGTGACAGAATTCCTGACATGTGGCCTCTGCCTGTGGCTTCAGAGAGGCAGGACCTTCAAGGGCTCCTCTTCCTAWGTGCTTTATGGTTGTCACCAAAATATCTGGGAATTCAGCTAAAAAACCCAGATTAAAATGAAATTTTTAACAGGGCTYGTAAGATTATTTTATTGTATAGTTTCAAAATGGTAACTGCCATCCAGGTTTAGGTYTCCACTCACTTMTAGTTGATTGTTCTGGTTTTTTCCCCCTCAACAAGCAAYTTACWGGTCAATAAAYACTTCACTGAATAGAACCACAGTGTTGTGGTTCTGGTCTCTGTGACTAGAACCCAAGTGTTCCCCATTTGGCTGCATTGTAGTATCTTGCAGTTTTCTGCTTTYGGCCAATTTAATTGCTCTCTCTTAAAGCAATGATTGCTCCACAACAGAGATCATGGCTTCTTACATATTTGTTTAAGGTTTACACACATCAGACACATCACAGGCTCTACCAAAAAAATAAACAATATGTAAATTACAGTTGTTGAGTTTAGTCCTCAGCTACAGGTCACACTGTGCAGGACTTCAAATGTCTCCTTCACAGCCTGTCTCACAATTTGGATTCTCCARAAATTATGAAACTGTTTTCCTCTCATTAAGCACTCATCTGCTTAAACTCAACACCCTTTTCGCAGTTTTGTTCTCTGCATGATGCCAGTGATTGAMAGCCACTTGTTTTAACTTCTAAGTAGATTATTAGATCTCCCTTGAGACTTTAAGATGTTTTTGTGACAGGTTAATTTCGAGCWGGGTGAACATAGATGACAATTTCCTTTAGAAATAAGGAAAACTTTCAGTCTTTGATTCTTTTCATACAGATAGCCAGTCAGGGGCTATTTGTCTAGCTGTACCTTTCAGCTAAATCAGATTCAAACAGAAAACTAAGTACTGCTGAGCTGTCCTGTGGATYTGTGAAATTCTCTTGAGATTTTAGCATCTGCCAGTGGTGAGCTGACTGTAAATGAGAAATAGATGTGCATTTAATTTTTAACAGTTTTACTATTCTAATTTTATTGTGCTGCCTCAAATAGCCCTGTGCTGGAATACATTTGTCAGGTAAGTGAAACTGCTCAGTTCTCTGCATTTTCTGGCACATGATGATCTCTGAAGAGAATAATGTAGCCTTTCATAGGCCTTATGCAAGGTAGAGGCTTATATCATGCCACTTACCTCCGCATTTTCCTTCATATTTTAAGTTCTGTTGCATTTTCAAGAAAGAAAAACTTCAGTCCATGAAACAAGGGCAGAAAAAAGGGAAGCTGAACTAGCAAACCCATTGCAATGAGGATAACAACAGAAAACAAAAAACCCTTGGAGCAGTAAAGGATATCATGCCAATAATAGTCAGGGAAGTTTTGTGAGGCAGTTTAAGAATTAAAAACAATTAGAAAGGAAGAGGGAAGAAATTACTAGAATAATGATTAAGGTGTGTAGTTTTAGCTTAGAGAAAAGGTAAGCGGGATTTTCTGTTTGTGGTATTTTCACTCTTTTGAGGACTTCTAAAGAAAACACCATGTGAGTGTATGAAGGTTAGAAAAAGTAAGGACTAAAGGAAAGTACAGAAGGATAACAAATAACATCAATAAAAAGGACACTGCMTTTTTCTTTTCTTTTTTTTTTTAAAGAGAAAATTCACTCTTCATTGCAAGAGGTTACATGAACTATTCCCAACCTCACTCATTGCAAATGTCATGGTCATATTCACTCATTTTTCTTTGGCTGATTGATTGGCAGATAGATCTGTGAATTTACTCACAAAAAATGTATTTTCAGTGATGCTCACAGAGATTTTCTACAAGAAATTCTGAGCGAAACAACTAAGAATAAGTTTAAGATGTCATGGAGACCATATGGTGAACCATATCCTAGGACAAGAGTAGGAAGAAATCAAGAAAAAAAGTTTCCATTTGAAACATGTATGATCTAGAAGCCTCTTCCCACCCTAGAGACAACTACATTAAAACTTCTCTGTTACATTAAAACTGAAGATTAAACCAAGGAAAACGTGATTATTTATATTAAGCTTCCTGACTAGAGTGCACATTTATGCACAGAAAACATGCAATATTCTATATAGTCGTATATTTGTCCTTCTACAGAATCTTCATATTTMTTGCCAAGAAAGCTAAAAATGGTTAAAAGCAGTTAAAAAAAAGAATTCATCATGTGCCACTACTTGAAAAGAAGCATGCATCACCATCTAAGTTATCACTAAATTTCATGTATATTAAGAATAWGCAGTTTTAAAGCTTTATCAGTAACATGTTCTGTACATCAAAGTATCAAATTAATCGTGGAGTGTTGCTTTGTTCTTATCTTATTTCTTTGCCTAAGCCTGTGTTTGCTCTCTGTGTTGATGCATAACTACAGCCAAGGAACAAGATGCAAACAGGCAAGGTATGCTTTAATGCTATCTGGTTTATAAATACTCTGCTGTATTTATAAATACTCCATTGTGAGCTCCAAGGGAACATTTTAAATTCTCCTTTTATTGAAACAATAACAATCTGATTCAAAAATTCTAAATCTGTTCGGCTTTCAAAGGTGTAAGAACAAAATTTGTTCTTCAAGGTATCACATTTTATTTTAATTATTGGTTAGATATCTGAACCTGTGAAATGCCATAGCACTCTGCTACATAAATTAAGAATAATACTGTGACAGTCACAGGCTGAAGGATACTATAACTAAAAATGTGTCTGACACTGATTTGCCACATGGTTTTAAAGGAATGTCCTTTCCTGTGCAGTTGCCCTGACAGAATTAGAATTCAACAAGAAGTTTCCAGGAAAATTTTTAAGCCTAACAGGGAGGTTGCGTCTTCACATCCACAAGCTATTTCATAAAGTTCTCTCTGCAAAATGGTTGCAGCCATGCACTATGCTGGAAAAAAGACTTACATTCCATGGCTGTTTCCAGATTCTAGCTCAATTTCCTCACTCCCAGCCATGACACCTCACAGGGCTGCAAACGTACTCTAAATAGACTAGGAAAAAAAAACAAACTAACAACACACACACACCAAAAACAAACAAACAAACAAAAAAACACCAAAAAAACCCCACAAAACAAAACAAAAATACCCAAAACAACAACAAAAAAAACTCAAAAAAAAGGTGAAAAAGACATTTTGCTGGTTTGATTAATGAATGCACTTGCACTTTGCAGTAATTTGAATAGCACGATAATATGAATAAAAATTCGCAACTCTGGTTGTTCTAAACACACACAAAACATTGGCCTGCCAACAGCACATAATAAAGGATGGCATTGCTAACCCTGCTCTTGGTTTCTTTCTGTCATCAAGGAAATTCTCTGAGTAAAGAAGTGCACTGGTGTTATTTCCCTAGATACAGCTGTAGAAAGAYCTAACTCACTAAAGCTTGGCTTTTTACCCAACTCAATAAATGAAATCAACAGCAAAATGCACAGGGCACCAAGAAGCTGCTCTGAGTAGGAGGGACCCTCTCTATAACTTCTGCCTTAGGGATAATTTTATATTTCAGGCAGCAGCTTATAACCATCCTTCCCTGAAATTAGAGGTAAGAGTGTAAGATCTTTTTTCTCCACTTCCCCCTCCCATCCTCTCCATTGCATCTTTATTGATTAAAGAAACATTAATGGTTTTTTAAATTCCTTTTTCTAAGCATTGGCTGCTAGGGCTGTAAGAAACAATGCACTTGCTCTGAGTACCRGATTCAAGGTTGCAGCTGAATTTATCTGTGAAATGTACCGTGATTGTGTTTTYCATTTATGAAAGTTCTTCCTTTCCACTGCATAAATGAGCATGTTATCATTTGCCTGCCTTGAGGGTTGCCTGCAAAGGGGAAGAGCATAAGCAAGAGAGACACACTCAAAGAACAAGAAACAAGAACAAGAAAATTAAAGGGTATGTTTAACTGTGAGGTGAATAAAACAACTTAGAAATTTCAGAAAGTTGCAAAGAGTTCWTATTCCTGTTCATATTCCTGATAAGGGGGCTTGATCTGATGGACTCTGACACTTCTCCCTAAGCTCTGTGATGTTGCCTTCTAAGCCAGGCTGTTAGGAAGCCTCTCCAATGGTTTTAATGTCTCTGTCCTCACCAATGGGTTTGAGTTTAATCAGCAGGACATATGCTGCTTTTTTTGCTCTAAGAAGGAAAATTTAGAGTTCCCAAGCCAAGGCTTGCAGAAATGACAGTGATTTTGAGAACCCTTTCTAAAGAGTGAGCACATGCCTGCAGTACAGATTCAGGTTCTCCTGAAGACACTGCAAACTGAAGTACCACCAAAGAAAGCATCCAGAATCTGGAGTGACTGGAAACTCTTGGTCTCTTTTATGGTATTGATAAATTGTGGTGCACAGAAATAAAACAGCACAGAGCTGAGCTGCAGATCTTGCTTTAGGATTGTAAGCTGAATATTTATGCAGAATCAATTTTATTTTGGAAAAAATCATCGAAGAAAAATGCAAGAGGGCTCTTGCAACAACAACAACAACAAAATCTGTCTGAGGAAGTCTCTGAGCTGCAGAATACTGAAAGCTGGGAGAGCAGCAATGTCACTATGTTTGGCCCATTTTCACTGTGTTCCCTGGGTAGCTGCTGTCCACTGCAGAGAGGATGCAGTACACTGACTTTTGGGCTGATTTAGTGCAGTTGCTCCTGCCAGAAACACTTGTAGACAAAGATCAGCTCTAATTCACTTTCCTYACCCATGGTTTGATAGTGATGGTAACACAAGTCCTTAAAATAGGCATGAATATATGGAGAGAATTTATTTTATATTCTGCTCATGTTTTGTATGAACTTGGATCTTTCAGCCGTGTCTTAGCAATCACAAGAAATCAGAGAGCTGTTTCCTGGATGATAGAAGTGAGGAACTGAGTTGATGAGTTGTCAAAGCCAAACATAAAATGGGATAGAGTTGAATGAATGTTCAAAACCAGCTCAGTTAAAGAGCCTGTGATCCAAAGTCAGTGAGGGTAAGGGGGAAGGAAGGTTGGACCCTATCCAGTGTTACTGTACTTTTCTCAAAATGATAGAAAACTGAGAAATAGAGAACTAAGAGAAGAAACCTCAGAAATGCATTTATATGKAAAGTACTCCTCTCCTTCAACCCACTCTCTCAATTTGCATGTATCCAAGTGTCTCAGCAGTTCWATCAGTGACCCAGACAGGTTTGAAACGAGGCATCTTTAAGGAAATGTAATCTCTGTGTTTCTGAAAGTTAGCTTCCCAGCTGCTCATGCACCAACAAGATATTGTGGATATAAGAAGGACAGTTTTTTTTCCTAAGAGGATTTGTCCTGTGATGCAGAACTTCTTTCTGCAGTATTACCACAAGGGAAAAAAAACCTGTATTGATATTATCTTCTGTGAGAAACTAGAGGGACAAGGCATCTCAGATCCTGATCAGGAGAGAAGTACTCGTTCTTTGGCACAGCTGCAGGTGCCAGCCACTCCCCACGGTGGCACAAGAGGGACAAAGTGGTGACATTTTCCCCTCCTTTCCATGCCAGCAATTTTTGTGTAGCCAGAATGAGTAATGTGTGCAGCTGATGCACACTGAGAAGCTGAGGGACAGACTAATATTAAATACTCTCTGAAGCACCTGAAAGGGCTGATATTCTGCACCACACCCTCGTGCAGAGCTGCATCTTCAAAGAACAATCAAGATCTTCATTTGTAGAAATGCCACCCAGACACAGAAACAAAATGGGGCAAAAGGTCTGATCTAAAAGCCTGGCATGCTCTGACAAACCCTGTCAAATCTCTCTACTCTGAAGTCTGGAAGACAACACACTGCCCATATACTCCTTTCTACATGGATCTTTTATAAATTAGAATTGGATCCAAATAATTTAATAATGATAAATAACAATATTATGCTCCAGAATCTGATSTGTCATGATCTTTGCTTCCACCATTCCCACTACACATAAAAAAGACATGTATGCAAACATGTGAAAGCRCTAATGGTTCAGATAGAAACCTGGGATACAAATATTAGGAAATTACATCCAGAGAAAATAATCAGTTTTAGATTATTAAATGTCTGTTTTTAATAATCTGGCAGTAAATGTACCAAGTCACAATATATTTCCCCAAGTAAAGCTTTAGAGGAGGTTTATTTTTTTTCCCAAAGGTAGAACATGAAACTGAGATTGCAAAACTGATGCAGCTTGTGCTTACCCAAGACAAGCAATGGCTTGATAAAACAAATTTGCTCAAGCATTTCATCTGCATGTGTAATGCTTTTACAGGTCACTTAATGCAGAATACCTCCCAAGGTTTTGGAGGAAATGTAGCTGCTGACACAAATCCTGTCCCCCTGGAATCTCTGTTCCATCGTGGGTAGGGCAATCTTCAGCATCAAGCAAATGTCCCGACAAACAATCATCCCCTGGTGGGGGTGGAACACAAGGCACCACAACAGATTTGATTCAACTGACTTCRAAGTTCCATCCAATCTGCTTCAGAAAGATAGGTTACACGTGGGACTGTATGTATTTCATAGGTTATTGTATAATCCAGAGATATATTTCAGTCCTCCTTATCTCCCCATTATTCACTGCATGCCTGTTGCGTAGTTTGAAGTTACGGAGTGCTGTCTAAGTGCTAAGCRTTTGACTSATCACCTGTTACCAGAAACTGCTTGAATCTGTTCTAGAGAATGAAATACTCTTTTCATAGAAAATAAATAGAGAGAAATAGGGAAATAGAAAAACAGAGAAAGAGAAAACCTTCTCAGCCAAGCAGACATGGCTGGCACACTCAAGGTCATGGCAAGAACTGCAACTCTATTTTCATTTTGGTCCAGAGAGAAAGGAAAGCACAGTCAGTGCACCAAACCTGGACAGGGTGCTGAGCAAACAGCAGCACTGGATGATCCAGCACACGATCCTCCTGTTCATCCTTAATTTCCTACCTGGGTGATTCTCCCTTACCTGAAAGTCAGCAGCCCAAGCGCCTGCAGAGGGTGAGAAAACCTCCAAGCCCTCAGCAGGGCATACATTTCTGACACGGTGGTTCTGTCCCAGCTGGGCGCACTGCCCAGCACCAGAGGAAGGGAGCAGTTCTGGTTATTGCAGGAGTAGCGATAAAACCACAAGATTCTTCTCTGCTGCTCTGAGAGTCTGCAAAAGAAGATTAAAATTTCAGTTTGAAATTAAAACCACCTGAAGCTTTGTGTAGCAACAAACTTTATTGTGCAGAGGGGCCAAGTCACACAGTACACTGCTTTTCAGCTAAGTACATGTTTTCCTTTGGGTAGGATATCATTTTCTGCAGACCAGCTTTTATAAGAAAAGTGATACTTATATTCTGGATCTGTCAGCCTTAGGTCATATAAGAATGAAGTGTCAAAAGACACACACAGATATATATATATATATATATATATATATGATTATTTCACATTCCAAGCACTTTCAATTTTCTTCTGTGCTATCTCTATTGTTGGTGTTATTTGTTTGTTTTTACTGGTTGGGGTTTGGTTTTTTTGACAAAGAAGGTACAGTTGTCACTGAGTAAGTTATTGTTACACCTATCTGCTACAAATCATCTCTAACTTTCAGAATCAGACATACAACACTGCAAGTCATAGTTTCATTCCTACCCTTGCTTTGCCTCTTTAATGCAYGGGTATCTATTTTTAACATATTTGCTTTTAAAATAATGTTTAGGCACATCTATGAACATATACAAAAACACGAGCACAGGTACACACATGCAGAGTGTGATTATCTCTAGTGCTGATATGAGTTCAGAAAAGGAAAGAAAAGCTCCCAACAACTTCTATATTTGTTTAAAAAAAGTCTAGCTTCCCATGTTTTACTGTACTCACAAAAAAATAATAATAAGAAAAAAAGATGCAATATACTCCTCACAAGATATTACATATCTAAATGTCATATTGATAAAATGGGCAGTCATCACACCMTATTTCACCACAGCACAATCATTTTGGCCTTATATCATCTGATTTTTCAACAATTCAGACGTCCTTGCCTCATGCATATTAAATCTCAGGTTCTGACACATCAGAAAACAGGAAAATAAATTTCCCTGGAGAGACAAGCTCAGATGACAGCCTTAATTTGATATCAGAGCATTCAAAAGCAAACTCTTTTTGAGAGTTTGAGAGAAAGAGCAAATTGATCTCCAGTTCATACAAATAATTACTCAAATCAAGAAGAAAACTGGTTTTCTTGGTCACACTTGACCAGGTTGGTGATGCAGCTAGTTAGTAGCATAAAACAATTGTGACTTTAAAAAAACCTAAACATTTCAGAATGAGTTGTGAGTGATCTAGGAGAAGGCAGTAAGTAAATAGTTTGCTTCCAGACAAGCATTTAATTATCCAG
Organism: Cardinalis cardinalis; assembly: GCA_014549065.1. Classification (NCBI taxonomy): domain Eukaryota; kingdom Metazoa; phylum Chordata; class Aves; order Passeriformes; family Cardinalidae; genus Cardinalis; species Cardinalis cardinalis. Next base: position 1,203,174 of record JACDOX010000143.1, read on the forward strand.
ATGTGTAAACAGGGCTCAAAATCCAAGTGTTTACATTTTTTCCAAGGTTGTCTTCCTTCTATTTGCAATGTTTTGGGACATTGTTTGCCAAAAAAAAAAATCGAGCCCCACTCTAACTGTCAAGATTGTGTCATTCACAGCCCATAGAAATGAGTTCCTTTGGCTCTGTAGGCACTTGAGAACTTTTTTTCCTTTGCAATTTTGAATTGCCAAGTGTTTAGGAACAGAGAGCAGCAGCACAAAGATGGGTATGTTTTTTCCTTAGTGAATGTTAATTTCTTCCCTTAAGGAGAAGAAGCTCATAAATGTATGCAGAAGATGAACTTAACTGTGATACCAATCCTGACTTTCAGTAAGCAGCTCAGGAGAAGTGTCATTTTGGTAATGACTTCAAGAAACAACTCCAGAATTCATAGCATGTCTTCTGTGACAATAGATAGATGCCTTTGTGATCATGTGAAAAAGTCACACAGAGAAAAAGAGATAAAAGCAGGCCTAAAACTTCACTGCCTGTCTGGTTATCTTGTGCATTTGGATGACATTCTGCAGGACAGTTCAGCTAAAGGACCTCTTTCAAATGATAACTTTAGGCAGAGATTTCAGCTTTCAAACAGCATGGTCCAAACTAGACAGTCTGTTGTTCAGATTAAAGCAGCTAAAGCTTCAACTGAGCTTGCAAAGGGTGATAAGAAATCAATCCTTGTATCATGTTTTCTAAATAACAGGTTTCTCCCTCTGACTTTACTCAGAGGCAATGCCATTTTCTCTTTGCGTGCTTTAAAGATCAGAGATGAAATGAAAGGGTGGGTGGGGCAGGAGTGTCTTAAGTTTCTTAGTTGAAACAAAGTTTATATAAACATTTAATAAGACATTTAAGATGGTAAAATATTTTGCATACATATAGGATCTGTAGATTGTTAAGCAAATAAGGGCATTTCTTTGTCTCAGTAGGGTTAAGATGCTATTCAAACCTCTTTTTTGATAAAAGTTAAGTTTATGGTTTTTTAGGTGCTGTATCTATTTAGGTGTCTCTAAATAGGTACACCTATCTATTTAGGTGTATCTGAATTTCCCTTCATGTGAGATATATATTAAAATATACAGCCTTCTGCTTAAACATGAATAAAACCAAAATACCTTATAACTTAATAATTCAGTAGCTTAACTTAATAATTCAGTAGCTTTCTGTTCAGGATTTTATAATCTCTTTAACTAAATGAAGAAAACAGCTCCTCTACAGGCTTCCTTAGCTGCTGTTTTTGCTTTTTTGGTGGGAGGGGGAAAGAGCAAAAAATGAGTTTCAAGGCTTCTGATCTGCTTTAGTGATTCACTTTCAGTACTAAAGGAGAACAAGGCAAAAGTCAAAAAGAGGAGAGAGCAGCAAAGATAGAAAACAAAAATTTCTGTCCCCCAGCACTGATTTTCACTTTAAAGTTTCTCTTCCATGGACAGACTAGAAAAGACCTCTTCCACTATTCAGCCACCTGGAAGTAGATCTAATCCCACCTCACTACAGGATTTTTGTGACCACTGGTAGGCAAAATAGATCCTTTCCAGGCAAGTGGCCAAAAGGAAAAGGGAAGCTGAAAGAGAGGGAAGGAAAGGTAGAAGGAAAATAATGAATGAAGCAAATGAAGATGTAAGAAACCAGACTGGCATGATCCTGGTTTCAAACCAGCCTCCCATCCCTTCACTGGGACACACTGTGCCAGCAGGCTGCTCCAGGTTCAAAGAGCAGCCTTAATCTCAGATGCAGACTTTGCTGGGGCCTGTATTTCAAACACAGTAATCCTAAAATGAATCAGATGCTCACATCTGAAATGTCTGCAGGTCAGCCAAAGCAGCTGGCAGTAACTCAGGACCTCTCCTCTTGGCTCTCTCTGGCCTGGCTTCATGATGATGCCAAAGATCAGAGTCAGGGCCTGTGAGGAGCACAAGAGCCACGAGGGTACATTAATTTCCTTCAGTCCCACTCAGCAATACCTTCATTAATCAACATCCAGGAGACTGGATGAGATTGGAAGAGCTGGCCACAGGAACCAGTGGTCTGAGCCACCTACCAGAAAGACAAGAGCCTGAGCTGCTGGGAGGAGCACACATCTGGGACAGACAGACATCCATGTACCAGGAAGAAGTACAAGCACCAGCAACTAGCTCGGTGTAGCTGTGGACCTTGAGGGTTTTTATGTGTTTTGTGTGTTTATTTTATGCTGAGAGTGTCAGCAGCTGGGGAGAGCAGGGAGAGCTGAGTCCAGCTACTGCACAGACTAAGCACAGCTACTGGGGCAATCAATTTTTAGATACTATATATAAAAATATGGTGTATTTGCATCTATTCCAACAGCAGACTTGGATCATGACCCTGCAGAGAGGAAGAAGAGAATCAGGCTGTGTGCGCTGTCAGTTTCGTGGCAGCGTTGGACTTACAACACTGCTGGATTCAACAAACAGGCAGGTGTGTCTGGTTTTAACCCTTGTTTCTTCCTTTTCCACCATTGGTTTAACAGTTTTCTGTCCATTCATATATTCCCTCTGCTTGCAGTAGGATGAACAGAAGGATCCTGACAGACTGAGAAAGGTTTCTTGTATGCTCTGACACAGACACCTACTCATTTCAAAGTCATATTTGAGGCTTGTAAGCCTGAAGCACCATCACAGTGTGATACTGCCACTAAAAAAGCTGCCTAGATTCCTCTCTTTTTCTTGACACTCGGAAAAAAAAGAAAGGAAGAAATCTTCAGATATCATGGCAATAATGTGTTGGGATACAAACATGCTACAATTTTTTTAAGAGAAAGTATTTCATGAACGAGAAAGGTTAAAAGAATTCCTCTGATACAAAAAATTTACAGGCTGACAGATTCCTCTGGATTAAAATAGTACCAAAAAATGGAATTGCTTCATTCAGATCCCAGATATGTTACCCTTCCCCTGATGATTCATTTACTAGACCAGCTTCGCCTGTAAAACAGGAGAACAGAAAACAACAAACTATTGGAAAACATGGGATTACCACTGCCTTTCCTCCCAGGACCTGTAACTGAACTCAGCACAGCCTAAACTCCAAACTGGTGACTTTTCAGTGGTCCCTTCCCTTCATATTCCCACAGAACCCAAAACTGTTGTATTAGGGATGTTATAGGATGGACCCTTTGCTGGTCTTTGGTGAAACCTATCCATGAACCTCTTATCCATGAATTTGTGTCCAGCCTTTGTTAATGTGGTGATGTTGTCATCTGCCTTCACAGCTTTGTGACAGTAGATTTTAAAAGCTCACCCCTGACTGTCTAAAGAAGCACTTAATTCCATTTGTTGGGAATTGATTTCCCAGTCATTTCATTGAATGTCCCTAAGTTCAAATATTGTAGGATTTGATGAGGCATTTACCCTGTCCATCACCATCATGATTTTACAAAAATTAATTTTACATACACAGACGTCCTCTAGTCTTCTCTCCAAGCTATAGTCTCAGCCTTTTTAGCTTCTCTTGGTCAAAAAGAAGCTTAAGCCTTTTCATGATATTTGTTGCCCTTCTCTGCACACTTTCCACATCTACTGTGTCCTTCTTGAAGACAAGAACCATGTAGCATTCTCAATAAAAGGGACATCAAGGTTTTAAGCAGCAGAGAAAGAGCATGAGCTGTCTTCTTTGACAAATTACTTTGTACTTTGCTAATTTCTTAATGATCTTATTCCTTCTTACTGAAACTATATTTTTGCCATGGTCACAGAGGTCACAGGCAGTGGGTTTGAAGTTCCCTAAATCATTCTAAAGCATATTTTGTAGATGGAAATTTCACTGTCACCATGGCTCTTCATAATAAAATACTGACATCCCATTCACATTTTTAAACAGAATAACTAAACCTCAAATCACAGATCCCATGGTTAATAAAAATAATTTTACATTTTGTCTGTCTTTGTAAAAGTTGAGTTAAACATAACACACAAATCTTTTTAAAAAAATTAACTTAAAAAACCCTCAAATCACCAACACAGAAATCAGCACAGAAAAATCTTCTTAGCAGATACATCATATCCCACTGAGAGTGTTGAATTAAGTTGTTTGGTTATTGCAAAACTAATGCACCTTTTGACCTTTGATGGAGGATTAATTCACACAATTAACTGCCATTAGTATAATGGCTCTCAGTGAGCACCTGTGTTCCAAATTCCACTCTGATTACACCCAAAATTACTCTATGCAGTACATAATCCTAATTGGTAGTACAACATTCATGTAGCAGAGCATACTAATCTACCTCAGTTCAGAGTGTGTTTTGTACCACTGTGTCTTTATCCACCTTCTGTGGATAAAGCTGAACTTTCCATACTTCTTTCCTTGCTTATGACCTGAAAGAGATTTTTCAAAGGCCATTTCACAACTCCACCTGAAGTTTGAGTGTTTAATAAATAAAGGAGGCTGATTTCCATAGGACCTAGAAGCGTTCTTGCTAGTACTGATACAGATGCACTGCATTACCTGAGAATCTTATGTTTTGAATGAAAAATTAGTTTCTTGCCTCAAAGACATGAAAAGATCTAGTAATAGAAAGGGAAAAACAATCCTTTTCTAAATCGATAAAATACACTGCCACCTCCAGGGCCTTACTAGGCCTTGCTGTGACCTATTCTTTCATTTAGAGGTGTTACTTCTCGAATCAGCCAAGCTACGCTGCTTCAGAGGAAATTTTGTTTTTAACAAATTGGATACATTTAATTGTGATTGACAGGGTAGGTACAGCTCAGCAAGAACCAGCAGGGTTAGGTGAGGACAACTTACAGCAAGAGAGAATGTCTCTGTGAAAGTCTTGCAATGTGCTTCAGGCACTCTTGGGTTGGGTATACAAGATCACCTCTTCTTTCCTCAGGTTTAATGAACTCCAAATCAGCTTCTGGGAAGTCAATCTTTATTTATAAACAAGAAAGGAAAGCGGAAAAAAAAAAAGACAGATGGGTTTTAGCAATGTGTAATCTCCAATACAAGTGTCAATAAATGTTATCTTGGATTTGTACAGGGAGTATACAAAGTATGACAAAAAGAAGGGAGGATAATTATTTGAGGATGCTCACTGTATGTAATATGTTACTTAAAAGTTTTGGTGATAAATTCCATCCCACAAAAACCAGTGGAACCTAACTTTCCTGGGAAAATTTCAGCCACCATATTACAACCTTATTAGAACTGTATAAGCTCAAAACTGAAGCAAGTTCTTACTTTTTGCCTTCTTTCTTTTTTTTAATGAGATGATTCTCAAAAGGAAACCTTTCATTAATGTGGGTTTGTTTTGTTTTTTCGAAAAGTAAGGCTATTTCTGATGTGCAGCTTGTCACTGCAAGAGATGAAAATCAGATTCCAGATTTCTCTTCTGGATATTCAATTTATAAATATATTGTACAGCATCTACCAATTTTCCATTCTTACACATGCCTGTCAGAAATTAAGGATAATATTTTTTAAGATACAGAGAATGTTCAACCAAAACTAAAAAGCTTGAGGTACTTGCTAATCTGAGTAGAGTTATCTGAAAATTTTGATTTTTCTTCATAATTCAACTGAATTTGCATCCAGGTCTATTAATGCACACCAAAATGTCTTATCTCTATCTAATTTTTGTGTAAATATTTTTTATGCATCACTCTTCTAAAAGTTAATAAATTTGTTCCCTATAAAACAATCAGTCACCTTGCAAAACTGGATGATCTTTGAGGTCTCTTCCAACCCAAGCCTAGATTTTCGATAAAAATATATATTTACAACATTTCCAGCATGTTCACAAATCGTGATACTGCTATATGGCTGGGAATAACTGAAAATGAGGGAGGGCAGAAGGAGAAATCCTGTTTCATTTCTTTCAGTAGATATAAATTAATATCTAAATAAATAGCCATTTACTGTCTCAATTTCCCTGAATTATTAATAGGGGGAGCTATTTTAAGGCATGGTCTTTGACTGAACTCCTCGGCATGGAAAATCTCCATTTACTTGTCTGTTAAAACAAGGTTGTTTTTAGGCCAGGTTCATTTATCTGTATTATCTGCTTTTACATTTCATTTGCTAACAGACATTAGCATTTTTAAATACAGAAAACAATCGGCTTTGTCCTTGAAATACCCAGTTGCTAACTCAGCCTGGAAAGGTGACAAAACCACTGTGCAGACCTGATGTAATTCTCTGAGCGGCTGTAATGGAAATTGGATTTTGAGTTTGGATGGTCTGGATGAGCTGTGGGAACACCCCTTTTCCTTGCACTTTGATAGAAAACAAGCCTTTTGGTCTGCTTTCTGGCTTCCTCACCTGCAGGGTGGCTGAGGTTGGTGTCTCAGTGCTGCAGATGCCCGGGGTGATCACTGCTGTGGGGAGTGTGCTGCACGGTGCCAGGCTGAGCAGCATGGTTCCATGGATCAGCCTCCTGCAGGAAACAGGGAGAAACACTGCACTTGTAATCACTGACATCCCACTGAAGGACATGGAACTGCAGAGCTCAAAGGACAAGCAAAAGGAGAGCAAACCCTTTTTCTTCATGTGACTATTACGAATCTGGCCTCAGCCAGTAGAGTATTGTATTTGCAGGGATGCCCTTACGAAGGCAGGAGTGATGCATCTGACTCCATGTTCTTAGAAGGCTAATTTATTACTTTATTATACTATATTATATTAAAGAATGCTATACTATACTAAAGAATGCAGAAGAGATACTTACTGAATGCCAAAAAGATAAAAATGAAAACTTGTGACTCTTTCCAGAGTCCTAACTCAGCTTGGCCCTGATTGGCCAATGAATGAAAACAACTCAAGCAGAGTCCAATGGAACAATCACCTGTGGGTAAACAATCTCCAAATACATTCCACATGAGCACAACACAAGAGAAGCACATGACATAAGAATTGTTTTCCTTTTCTCTGAGGCTTCTCAGCTTCCCAGGAGAGAAACCCTGAGTGAAGGGATCTTTTCAGAGAATGTGAATGCCACAGCAGAAGTTACATCCTGGTGGCCTCACTGCCCCAGCAGCCTCTCTGCACTTGCAGGGTTCATGAAGAAAATCACTCTGCCAAGACATTCTGAGTCAGCTCTGCACTTTATCTCTGGCTTCTTGTGTGATAGGGGCTGCCCTTTAAGCCAGGTGTAAAAATAAGGATAATACAATATTTCTGCCCCAAGATTTAATTTTGAGGGCAAATACGGTAGAAACTGTGAGGCATCGATACACTGTAAAAGGTGGAGGGCAGCATATTTATTCCACAAAAAGAAGAAACTCATGGTTATCTACTGCATCCATGAGTATCCTTGCTGATTTTATGTGTGGGTGGCTGGGAGGGGGAAGTATGATATGAGAGTCTATAAAGAGCTGGAAGGAGTTTGAGTGGGATAGTTTGTACCACATGTGCCACATGGAGCTTTTGGACAGACGAAAGGCTATGGTCTGAAGTACCAGTCTTAGCACTACACCCACAAGAAAGTCTTATCAGTAGAACAGGCATGCATGTGCCCAGCAGATAAGAAACCCAGCCTGATTTGGCAGCACAATCCAGTCTAGTGAACTTGAATAAAATCAGAAAGTTTGGGTGCAAATTCTAAGCATAACAAACCAAATTTATATTGCAGAACCTGAATAAAGGAAGATATCACACACTGGGCTTACCCCTTAATTTGTCTATATCTTAATGAGTAGTGAGGTTGGAAATTTATGATTATGTTCAGCRCCTCTTCTTTTACGGACAAATAATTTTTATTAAGATTTTTTAAACACTGCTCAGTCAAAACAACTGAGAGAATCACTAGATACTGCAGCAGAAAGAGCCAGCCAGGTAAATGAGGTCTGAACGCCCACCTTTCACCTGGGAGGAAGATGTCAGAGGTACAAGAGACACCAGATGGACTATTTGATCCCAGCATGAGTTTGCAACATTGCTGTAAAGAAAGTATCTTTTRAATTGCAAATTCAAATAAATTGCTTAAAGTCATCTGAAGAAGATTGAAGAAACTCCCACAAAGTGACTGTTACAGTCAACATAAATGAGTATAAACCTAATTCAGGACTAATTTTTCTTTTCCACTTCTTGAGCTGTTTGTGTAGTTAGCACAGACATTTTACTTTATTTTTTTGTGAGAACAGAGCTCAGGAGGATTAAAGACAGTTATTTTCTGAAGTTTTTTGCAGCTGTAGGTGGAYTTGCAAGGGAATAGAGGCAGAAAAAGAGCTGTGATATGAAAAAGATACTTGGAAGAAAGCAACTGTGTGATATGAAGTCTCTCTCATTTAGGTAATTGATGTGAATGAGGAAGTGATCAATGGTGATTCAAAGAGGTTTTCCTGTGATGTGTACTCAGATGACCTTTAATAAATGAGTTGCATCTCTTCAACTAATCCTTTGTTGACAAAGATTTACATCATAATTTRAACTAATTGGCACTTTTGTTAGAAGGGAGAGGAGTAGCTGAGAATAAATGAACATGAAGACTAAATTACCCTTTTGAGCTCTCATTACTGCTAATCACTTTCATATTGTGCTCTAAAACTATTGGGGCCTTTAAAAAAGAACACATTCAGTGAATTTTTTTTCCTGGGAAACCTGTGTAGACAAATAGAAGTAGTAGTACAGACCTCAGAGGTGCTGCAGAGGCGTCTGAGACCTTTCCTGAGCTCATCATTTCARCTAATTTACACCTAAAACAGATGCGGCTAAAGACTGTCCAGGAAGACAAAGAAGAATTGTTGAAGGCAGATGGGCTTCTCAGACATAAAGAAAATTTAATAGGAAAGCAAAAGTCATGCAAAAAAAGCAAAGCAAAGCAAGGAATTCACTTCCTCCCAAGGGCAGGCAGGTGCTCAGCCACCTCCAGAAGAACAGGGCCCCAGGACAGGTAACAGTGACTTGGGAAAACAAAACCACCTCTCCAAATGTCTCTGCTCTTTCTCCTTTATCTCCCTCACTTTATACCCTGAGAATGATGTCCCATGGTCTGGAATATCCCTCTGGTCAGTTGAGGTCACCTGTCCTGGCCATGTCCCCTCCCAGCCAGCCCTAACTTCCTTGCCAGTGTGGCAACATGAGAAGCAGAAAAGGCCTTGGCTCTGTGCAAGCCCTGCTCCGTAACAAAATCATCCCCTACATTACCAACCCTGTGCTCAGCACAAATCCAAAACACAGCTCCACACCAGCCGCTGGGAAGAAAATTAATTCTACCCTAGCCCAAACCAGCACACCCAGCCAACAAGAACAGTCAATGTTCCTCAGAAAAACCAACTTTTGGWCACAGAAATGGAACAATAACAGGGGCCAAGTGGATGAATGAAACAGGGAAAAGATGCATCATTATTTTTMGAAAAAGAAGCAGGTGAGAGTGCAGGATCAATTCAGAAAATGAAAGAATTATTATCTGAGGTTGATAACCATATTCTTTCGTGAACAGACAGATTCTTCTCCCTGCTACTTGGTTCTGCTGATGAGCTTAGGAAGGTCACTCCATATTCCACCTACTATTCCAGTTTTTCCATCCCTGAGGTGAGGGTAATGACCTTTTAAAGACTCCTGTAATGATCACAGACACAGAAAATGGCTTTCATGTAACTTCACTACCGAGCAGGTCAGAAAGTGAACATCCTGCTCTGTGCCTACTGCCATTTATTAATTTTGGAATTACACAGATTCCCTTCTCTTGTTTATTACTGGASCTAAAATAACCTTCCCATCTTGCTACAGGAAACGACATTGCTATTTTAAAGGCAGCTCAAGTTATCCTAAGTTGATAAAGACAACCTCATGCCCTGAAGTCCCATGGCAGACTTCCCCCACAAGAGGAAAGTTTTGCTGCTTGCTCAGTCTGATTCAGAAATACCAAAATAAATTGTGGTAGAATCAGTGAAGCCAGAACAATTTGGGGGACATTGCAACTTCTCAGCTGCCCCAAAATGATGGATTTCTGTTTTGTTCATCAGCTCCGAATCACTAAACTGTTCAGCCCAAGWGAGTAACATGGTTTCTGATGTGAAGGAATGGAAGGCTGGCACACAGAAGGCTTCCAAACCCTTTYTGAACTGCCTCTAGCATCTAATGAGACTTCTTGATACAGATGCACCACCAAAGGCTCTACTGGCACTGATTTAGGGCTGCTGTCTGGAGTCAACTCTCTGACAAGGCTGAGAAAAGCAGATATGATGGCTCACCTACTGGGCAAGCAGGCAGCTACACTCATTATCCCTGTGTTCATTCAAAAATGTACATAACATCAGAGGAGGGTTGCTGCTTAGGCTGCATAAAATTGGAAAATAGGACAAAGTRCTGTGTCAAAATAATGTAAGTGTACCCAAACCTGACATTATAAGTCTCAGAAGTTGAGAGTTGAGGTTGAATTTAAAGGAAATGCAAAGCTGCTAAAATATATAAAAAACCCTTTTCCATATCTTATGACTCAAGCAGTCTTAATTCTGCATTGGAATGATACTGTGAAATAACTCCRTTATTAAAATTACAAATACTACAGAGTTATAGAAAACTCAAACTAGAGACAATTTTCAATCACAAATTAATGCTAAATGTACTGCAGACATTTGTAAGGACTACAACCTCCATCCCCACAGTTTCTAGTTTAAGTAACTTCCCTAAATTTGTAGGATAAATTTGTAAGTTATAATTACATTGAGTACAAAATTATTCCATACTTCGAAAAAWTTTTTGCATTTATGTTCCTGATTACTTCGTAATTTTTGTTCCAAAAATATAAAATCACAAAATTACCTTACAAGCAATGATTTTAGAGTAAACAACTCMATTTAGGCAATGCTTGGAGAGTATTTTCAGGAAGTCATCTAGATAAGCAGGAATCCCAGCACATGTTTGGCTGAGAYTACAGTGTGTATCCAGCAGCTAATCCTGTGATAAATCTGCACACTGCAAGAAAACCATGACAAGAGTGCAAGATAACACTAGARTTCAGGAAGTAATGTAAATTAAGCAAATTTGCTAAACATCTGTTCACTGACAAGTCTTTAGCTGCAACAAAAACCCTAAAGCTGGCCAAATTCTTGAGGATATTTTTAGGTATTGTGTGGCTTCAAAATGGGCCAGGTAGAGATTGCAATATAAAATATAAGTATTATGCTTTAAATAAAGAGCTGGATTTATTTCTTTATAAATATATRTATATACACTTCTCATTCAATCTGATTAATATTTTTAGAGGAGAATGGGAGTGGTAAACTCTCAGCAAATAACTGCTTGGATCTGGCAAGAGACTTCAACATGGACGTSTTCAAAGGCATGAGAAACTTCAAGCCTCTTGAAACAAATTAAAAGAATTTGTATAAATGTTAAGTTCATGTTTTTTAATCTTCAGTTCAAATTAAATATAAAGTATTAAAATACAAAGAAGGGATGTAACCATACAACGAAAATAAATATTTGGAAAGAGAAATTATATATAAAATTTACAAAGAGAAGCAAATTAAGAGACTTTTAAATCACTGTTCTTTTACCCTAATAGATCAAGATTCTAAGTAATACAAAATTGAGTTTTTGTCCTTCTCTCTKTAACATAAGCCAAATAACTTTGAATAGAATTTCTGTGGTTTTAATCAGACAATGATAGGACAGAAATGAGGAACAGTATTTTAAAAAAATATGTTTGATATTTATTTTGTTTTTCCAATGTTTAACAAAACAATCTTTTTTTTTCTTTTTATTAAGCATCTGAATAGAAAAAGAAGAACCAGACTATGTCCTTATCTTCACTGACCCTGGGAAGAGACCAACTGGGACAAGGATTTGAACCAGGATGTTTGACGACCCAGGCAAATATCTCAGGGCAGCTGGCTTCTTCAAAGAGCTTTTTTCTGTCCTTTCCCCAATAAATTGAATTCTAGACATAAGAATGTTAAGACTTTTTTAGAACTCAAATTCACCTCGGAGGAAAGTTTTATTTTGAGAAAGCGTTATTTTCCAAGCTAGAAATGTTTTGTCAAAGATTTTCTGGTCAGATTTCTTTAATCTCTTTACACACATTCACAGAGTTTGTTATTTAAAAACCCTAATACCATAATCTTTGCAGTAATACAAGGTGCTCTTGACATATTAGCATGACACTGGAAGTACAAATCTTTTCTTGGTACATACTTCCAAGTTCAGAAATACTCTATTGAAATAAGTCTGGAAAGTTTAGTTGCATTCCAGAAGCTAGGGGATTTTCAGGGCAATTCTTATTTTCAGACCAGTTTGTCAATTGAAATCACAGAGAATAAATAATCCTATGAAGCTGTGGTTGGCCAAAGGAGAAAAAGGCATTTAGGCTTCTTTGTGGTAGCAATTACTGTAATTGCAAATGACATAGCTATCAGATTAGGGGGTGTTGAACGTGCTATTCCTAAATCATTCCTGCAACAACTCAACCTTGATTTCTGCTTTGAAGGGTCACTTCAGCAGTAATCTCTCCAATTACACAGCAAATGAAAGGAAAGTGGCCCTCTATCCCCTTCACTGCGCTGACTGTGTGTTCCAGGAAAGAACAGAGCCATTTTGCAGTCAAATTTTTCAAACCATCAGGGTGGTGTGGGCATCTACCTAACAAAAACCAATRTGCTTGCTCTGATGGCATACATGAAAAAATATACCTCACAGGGAGCTGAGGACTCTCAGGCCTTCCAAAAGTCATTCCTTTCGGACTTGAATGCTGGAAAAGAAGAAAACCTCCAGAACAAAACCTCCAGAATAAAAGCACCGAGATATGCACTTTGTGATACAGACAATTGTTAATTGAGGTCCTCAAGAACAGAATTCTTGTATAGGAACCTTTGGAGGTAAATGGGGTAAGAGTTCCCTCTTTAAATTATCATGTCTCAAACACGTTTCATGCTTTCTTTATAAATGCATACACAATGGAAGAGTGAAGTGCCCTTCTTGAGGCTAACTATGAAAGAAAAGTAATTTAATAAATTGCCCCAGCAATCCTTGCAGCAGAGATTCGATTAATGCTTCTTTCCTTCCTTCAAGCTAAATGCTCTACACACTAGGTCACAAAAGAGCAGAGTAACCTTGCATTTTCTCTGAAAAGATGGAAAAAGCATCTRGCCCAGTCCAAATAATTTCGTACACCTCTCAGACTAAAAGCTCAAGGAAACACAAGGCCAATCAAATGTAGCAAATTAATGCATGCAGTCAGACTTTTTGTTTTATTTTGTTTTGAATGGTGATTGCCATCATGTAGAGAAGTAGATCAAGATGTCTCAAGATAAGGAAAGAACTACAGCTTAGAGGTTGATGCTAATGTAGAAATTTGGGGGGCTTGAACATATACCTCTATTGCACTGAGGGCATTGCAGGGCTATGGAGCCCAAATAAAAAATTCCTAACAGTGCAAAGGCTCAGTCTAAATTCAGGTGTCTCAGTGCTACTGAAACACCTGCATAACATTTACCTTGGGTATTTGTACTTCACTGCAGAGACATTCAAACTATAAGCACCTTTAAACCACTGTTACATTGTGTACTGTGCAGAAAGAAGTGGTTAGAACAGAGAAGAAAGCTTCTAAAGTGGTGTGGAGAGTGAAAAGTGCTCATTGTGGTCAGCACTAACTGTCCCAATTTCAGCAGCATGAAAGTGTGTGAGAACAGAAAAAAAAACAAACCAAAAACCAACCATTGTGAAGACAAAAGAGAAAGTGTTAAAGAGTCACCTAAAACTAGAAAAGGAGGGAGGGAAAGAGGGAAAGAAGAGGGAAAGTGTGAAGGGAGGGAAGGGAGGGAAAAACAGAGAGGGAAACAGATAAAAGGAAGGGAGGAAAGCCACATGTGGATGTGGCTCTTACTGGCACATTCAAAGCAGTTTGCTGGGAGTGACCCTCTCAGTCTTATTACAGGAGGTCCTGAAATGAGTAATTTTGTCTTTTTATATTTCTCCCAGGTTGTAGTCTCCAACACTATTCAAGAATGGTCTTTTCTTAAGGTCATACAAACCCTAACTTACTCTTTYGCATACAATGGGCAGCATGTCCAAGCAAGCACTTCTGTATTTTTAGAGGCACTGTTTACTCCCAGCAGTTTTATTGTCAGCATAGTTTCCCTTGGAAGAGCCTTTATTCGTAGAGGGAAGTTGACCCTAAAACAAAACCAGAAAAGAAAAAAAATAAAAGGTAAAATATTTGAGCATTGTTACAACAAGTGGGTTCTTTCTACATTTTTCTACATGTTCTAACACATATATTGAACTATAAATTACAGAAGTTGCACTCTAAAGGAAAATGCCACTGACAGATCCCTTCAATACATTGATGRGTATTGGCAACCATTAACCTGAGTCACAGCATTTGAGAAGAGGCAGACAAAAACTCATTCACTTCAGTGGTAACTACTAGAGCTGGCAAAGGCAGGAAGAACTTAATTAAACTTTCCTTTGGAATTACCTTATCAGTGAAAGGCTATTTCACAATAAGGAGCCTGTTAAGGGAGAATTGTCAAGCAGCAGTTATTGGCTATCTTGTGTCTTCAGAGGAAAACACCACCCAAAAAAGCAAGAGTTGCTGAATGATAATCATTCTCTTGTTCAGGTGTGCTTTGATGGTGTGATGCTTCTTAACCACAACTTAAAGGCAGATGTTGTTTTAAGAGCAATGACAGATTTCCATTTTTTAGTGAGAAAATTAATTTTTCATCAAAWTTCATCTSGACTTTGCATCGACCATTAGCTTGMTTGGTCATTCAGTTCATTTATACAGTTTATGAAAATTTATCTAAAATAATAACTTGGAATGATTCCAATAACCAGATAGTTTCATGCTGTATGGAAAGATCACGTGTAATTACCCACACAAGTCTGCATTTTCTTTTTCCTGAACAGATAATTTTCTAGCCTTTTCTACGCATATTCAGTGGGAGCTCGAATTTCTTAAGTGGAGAATAAAATTAATTACATTTTTTTCTGTATAAACGAAATCAATATAAGGAGCTAGGAGGTAAAAGGATTATTCTGCATTGATAATATAATCATTAAGAAAACAAAAGATCTGCATAAACTGGAGATTAAGAAAACAGACTGAAAGATAAATCTGAGTAATAGAGTGACAGAAGAACGCAACTCAGCAATTTTAARAAGATACAGTCACACTTAAACAGCAAGCAAATGTAACTGCATTTAAAAGTATATTAGCCTGTAAAACGTAAGAAKTATGGGTGCTAGAAGTAAGACATGGTACTAGTGAAAGGAAAAATCAGCATAAGATTTTGCTGCCAGTTCCAAATCTATCAAATTTCTCTTGGATTTGGAAAAGTTTCCTTGAATGTGCTGGGGAGCTACTGAAAGAAATTAGATGGGTTTCAGCTGAAAATCTGAAGTACTCCAAATCAGCACTAATGCCRAAATTTCAGATCATCAGTCTTCCAACATTTGGAAATGATGCAAATTTGCACACCTCTCTCTTYGAATAACAAAGCAAGACAGCCATTTCCCACTCTTTCTGATTACCATGAACAGTATTGAGAAGCAATTCTCAACTGTCTTCCCACACGTCCCTATTTATAGCTTTCAAGTTTGCTTTCCCTGTCTCATGAACTCTTCCTCACTCATAATTAGTTAGAAACAGTTATTGGGAAACTGAACCGGTTTACCTGCCAAAAATAACTTGTTCTTTTTCACTGTAAGGCCAACAACATTTGTTACATAAATATGTTTAACAGACCTAACTTTAAAGAACCATTAATGCTTTGAAGAGACAGTAAGAAAAACACCAAGACATTTTGGTGTTTGCATTTTGTGATACAGACAATTGTTAACACTCTGTCTGAAGCTGGAGCAGTGAATAAAAACTCTCAGTATCATCACCACAGAAACCAAATGCTTGCCAGAGTTTCCCTAGGACACAGACACCACTACTTCTAGCAGGAAAAGAGCCTGGAAACTCTGATGACTTACACATCCCAAGAGTTAAAGTATGGGCCAAAGAGGACCAAAATTTCCCTTCTGGAGGCATGTGATACACAAAGAAGAGGAATATCTGTATTCTGTATTGCTTTTAAGAACTTGTAGTAGTTTTGGTTTGCTAATTTGAGATTTCCTGGCCAAGATTTTTTTATGTTTAACATATGCTTTACACAAAAGCATGTACAGTTTCTTAGTAGTTCAACAGACTATCAACTCTCAAAGCCATCACTAATTATTTCTTTTTGTCAGACACAGMGAAAACTACCAACAGCCTCTCCTAARACATCACTTCTGTAATGCAAAACCGAGACAGAACTTTAATTAATGCCTATCTGAATTTACCCACTTGGTCTCAGCCTTTGTGACTGTAGGAGGCTGAGCCAAGTGGGTGACTAAGAMGAAGAGATGGAACTCTGGCCAGAAATGAGACAAAGAAGCTGCTYACTGAGAAGGTGCCATTCACAGGTAAGAGACAAAGTTATACAACTTGTTTCCTAAAAGCACTCAACACAGAAAAGCTCTGGGGCAACCCAGAGCGAATGGAAACAAAACAGACAAGCCAAGCAAAATAGGGAGAAGAGGGAAAACCAGTGCCAAGAAAGTATTTGAGATGATGAATGGTTGGCTTAATGTTAATTCCATACTTTGTAGGTTTAACATAAATTATGAAGGATGGAAAAAGAGGAGATGGTGAAATAAATACATCAAGAGCAGCCAGCYAAGACCAAAGAAAATAACTACCAGATTTCAGCCACCAAAAAATGAAATTGATGAGAGAATAGGGGGGCAAATTTGGACTTTAACATTATAAGTTAAATGGCACCAGACTGTTTGGACTCTGCATCAAGAAGACAATCACACTTTCCAAAGGTAAGATACAAGTTCTAAAGCAAAACTATACTCTCAAAAAAGAACAAACAGAAGAAGCACTGCACAAGGCAAACTTCTTACGAATCAAATTATTTCCATCATTTCCGAGAACATTTTGGGATATATTAAATATGATAACAGACTTTAACAGAAGATGGGTTATATTTATACATAAAACCCCATCAAGTGAAGTTTAGACACTAACTGGTTAAASTACTTGAAAAAAGAAACTAAATTCATGAAAATGAGTGGATAAAGCAAGCCTTGTCTTTGGCCGAAGCTCTCTACCTAGACTCCTCATCRCCAAAACACTACTTGCCTTTTTTGTTTTCCCCTGTACAAATCAATCCTGATGTAAGATCAGAAGTCATTTTGAATTGAGTTAGGTTTGAATAGCCAGCTTTATTTTATGGTCTGAATGATCCATAGCTATATAGAGAATACCTGACTTCCTAATGTAACAGATGCTCTTCCTGGCGACCTTTATTTTTAACAGCTGTGATCAGGTTCTCTGGGCAAAATGTGCCAGGGTCTCACCACCCTCAGAGTAAAGAATTTCTTACCAACAYCTCATCTAAACCTCCTCTCCATTTAAGGTTGCTAGTGGATATAAAATGCTCACCTGGCATCTCTATTTTGACTCAAAAAGAGCATTCTTTCACAAAAACAAGTTCTGGATACATGTTAAACATACAAGAAATAATGGCAYACCTGGTTCCCCAGATTCTCAGCCTGGACCTCAGGACAAGGGGTTCAAGAAACCTCCCCTCATGTATTGAGACTTAAACAAATCCAGGTCAATCAGTTAGAGACAGAAAATATTTGAATACCTTCAATGTTTGAGGGAAATATTCAAAATCCTGCCAGACAGATATAAATTCACAGGTTTTTACTTTAGAATTTATTTGAAATGGATTTTGAATTTTTTTTTTTTAAATCAAGTAACAATAAAAAGTAAAAATATGCTCTCACAAACTGATGCTATTATGTTTTACACACTTCTAGATCTGACATTAAGAGCCTCTTACAAGCATCTATGACCTATGAAAGTAYTTGTTCTGCATATTTAATTTTTTCTTTTCCAATAAGATTTGGATGGAATTGTGCACATTTAATAATGATTTTGCAAGGGAGAAGTTTCAATGGAAAACCTGAAGCTTCAGGCTGATTGCTTTACATTTTCATGAAACAGAAGAGGAGCAGAATTTCTGCTTCAGTTATTTCTATTCTATCTTTTGTTTTAGCCAATGTTTTGTAACATGCATTCCAGAAAAGCATTAGCCACCTTTTAGAAGCCAAAACTGCTCATAAGAAATATAATCCTCCTTATACCCTTCAATCTTATCTGCCTGTATGTATCATAAGAAATTACCTGACCAAAACTTGGACAAGGTGAAAATTCCCACAGAGGAAAAGGGAATAATATGATTTATTTAAACACAAGGATAGCAGCTGCTTGCCAATCATACAAAAGACTGAGGGATATGTACTTATATGCTATGGACACAACTGARGCTGATGCCTCAGGGTTTAGCTTTTMTATTTTTCAGATTCTGTGCTGCTCTATAGTGGGGGTCTGGGCTTCATATTATGGGATGGTGAGYTCTCTTCAGAGAGTAGGGAGACAAAACAATTCCYKCTCYAGCTGGGCACCAAGGACAAATGATCCAAATCTCAGCCCMAGAGCACAAACMCCRTGGGCTGSAGAGAGAAAAACAAGCAGGGTGGGACTGCAGGGGCTAAAGCTGGAATGGGACAATGAACTGCAAGRTGCAAATGGAGCAGAACTGACCCAAGGGAGAGACCCCGKGMSCGCTSGTGCATTTTGGGGCCATTTTGGTTCATCTTGGGTGCAGCCCTGGCTGGGCTCTKGYGCTGCCCAAGGTGCATCCATGGAGGAGATCCTTTGAATAAATCCCTGCTTTATTCTTTAACTCAGTTTAGCCTCTACAGCAGCCTGCACAAGGCATCAAGGGCCTTATTTGGACACTTTGCAGAAGYTCACCCATGTTGTTTCTTATTTCTTAATCATACACTGACATACTAATCTTCCTATACCCCTCCACTAAGATAAATGGATTTGACATGAAAAGCCCTTCTTCCATTAGATCAGTTTGATTCTGTTGGTGTCTCAGAAAAAGGCAAACAGAAGTTATAAATTACACATACAATTACAACTGTAATTAGGAAAAAAACCCCAAAACCAAACCTTTTCAGACTTGTGGCCCCTGTTCAATTCCAATGTAATCAAGCTGCTTTCAGATTCAGAATACAGTAAACACTGATGCAAAACACCWAACATTTCAAAGATTGTAAATATAAATATGTCATTCTCAAAAAGCTGAAAGAATTCCATATCACCACCAAATCATAAAAAAGGTGCATCTCTCTCTCATCTATTGCAAATATGCTTTTTTTCATGCCATTGCCTTAAATGAATGCTGACTGACTGTGAGACAGACAGGTAAAAGGCAGCTTTTATCCTAAAATTCCAGTCTTAAATTAAGGTCCTCATTGTAAAACTGCAGCTCCTTCTTATAAAAAAATCCAAAAACACAACAAACAAATAACCAAATAAAATAGCCCTCCAAAAATTAAAGAAATAAACAAACAAATAAAATCCCAACCTAACAACTCAAACAGCCTTGTTTGRTAAAACAAGAACCTTGAAGAAATGTTACAGTATGTTCCCATGTTGGATTGCAGATGTACTAAAGGTAGATCCAAAAGGTGGAATTCCTCAAAAGACCAGAAATACAGGCTTTGGTTCCATCTGCTTTCAGTTCCAGCACTCCTGGACTCCTCCAGTGAACAAACCTGCTATTCACAGACCAGCTCAGTTTAGCTCATTGTCACACCAGACTTAGCTCAGTCCTATTTCCCTGCCTCAGGCTGYCCCATCCTTTATTCCAATTTCTCTAAGTTTCTATGAATTCTGTGCAGTTTAATTGTCTCAGAAGAACATCCATAAAAAAATGCTGGTTTTGGTTTTTTTTAAAATGAATATTGGATGTGTAATATCTGTCTGACAAACACATATCAAACACAGACCAAAACTTACTTCTCATTCCAGTCAGCCAGGAAAAAKAAAGATTTTGTAATTGGAGTATTTTTGCAAATCTTCACTTGACATATTGTCTTCCCAGCATAGGTTAGTAAGCAGGAAAAAGAGAAAACTTTGTAGCTACAAAAGAGRAAAAAAAAGTTAATTTATTGTAATATACTATGTCCAACATAGCATATTTGGATTCAACCACTCAGGAACTTATGAAAATCCATCCTTACATGAGAAAAGGAATTATAATAACTCATATCACAGTAATGTGTGCATGGAGGTGTTTTTAAGTTTTTTGGGGTTTTTTTCCTTAAAGTTCAGAATTAAAGAGAAGTCTTAAAGACACCTGGGTCCTGTTCCAAGTTTTGACATTAAATTTTTTTTTTTTCATTATTGAAGTGAATGAAAATTTGGACRTAAGTGAAGTGTTGGTACTTGCTCATCATAGAGTCAACAAGAAATCTCCCACCTGGAGAATTGAATCCAGCCCTGGGGCCCCCAGCACATGAAAGACATGAACTGTCAGAGCAGGTCCAGGGAGGGACACAAAGATGCTCAGAGGGCTGGGGCACCTCTCCCGGGAAGACCGAGAGAACAGGGCTTGTTCAGCCTGGAGAAGAAAAGGCTCCAGGGGGACATCAGAGCACCCAAAGGGGGCTGGGGAGGGATATTTTACAAGGGAATGTGGTGATAGAACCAGGGAAAGCTTTAAACTGAAGTAGGTTAGATTGGATATTAGGATGAAATTCTTTATTGTGAGGGTGGGTAGGCCCTGGCACAGGTGCCCAGAGCAGCTGTGGCTGCCCCTGGGAGTGTCCAAGGCCAGGCTGAATGGAGCCCTGAGCAACCTGGGGTAGTCAGAGGTGTCCCTGCCCATGGCAGGGGGGGTGATGGGATGATCTTTAGGTTATTTTCAACCCAGGGTATTCTATGATTCTATTCATACCTTCTTTTCCCAATCTGTAAAAATCAGATCAGTACTCAAGGGAGTATATACATTTTTACAGCAGAAGCATTCAAGCCYTCTGTGCTGGCCTTCAGAAAGTGAACTGAGCAGCTTCAGAGTGAAATTTAGGTCAGGGAATATCTCTTGTTTCATGTTCCTCTTACTGAAATCTTTTAAAATATTAGTCAAAATAGATTATAAATAACTAATGTTCCTAATTAGTCTTGTAACTTCCAGATCTTCCTGCCAGGCTCAGCTTTAGATCTCATTCTGGACAAGAATGATGAACATGGGAAACAGTCAAATAWGAACAGGAAATTTGAGGCAGTCACAGATTGAAGGTGCCTGACTTTGCCCTATTTATAAGAATGATGGCTTTTCTCTTCCAGAACATTATAATACATTTTATAATTATTGTAGCAGATTTGGGGGATTTTTCTCTTTTTTTTTTTTTTTGATTGAAAGAAAATTATCTGTAGTCTGCACTACCTATGAGGTGTCAATTCAGAGAAGGAAAAATTAACTTCGAGGACTAGGAAATACTTCCCCTAAGAGTCTAAACTTTACAAAGAGTTGGAGGATAGTTCAGGAAATAAAAGGTTTACATACAATCAAATTATTAAGTTCAGCTTTTTAAACAAAAGTATTGATACATAACATAATATATATCATAACGTGCATACTTTCTTATAGGATACATTTTATATATTATACATATGCAGGAATATAGACATGTTAAAATACATTTTAAAACAGCTGCAAGATCATAATGTGATCTTTGGAAAGGGAAACYGCCAGCATGAATTCATGCAGTGGAGAAAAATAAGAATGGGGAGCATGCATGTGAACAATGTCAATAAAAGAATTTGAGGAAACCAAGTGTTAGAGCAGCAGTTCATGTTAACAAGTCCGTGCCAGTTATGGATATTGGAAAGACTGGACAGAGGGATTAGGAGGAAGAAAGATTCTCATTTTTTTGTGCTCCAACCTAGCACAGAAGTCATCTGTGGCTTATATGTGCAATATCACATTTTTCTGGTAAAACATAAAATGCAGTGGGAATGGCATAACCATCTGAAATCAGGATAGTGATTATAGTTCTGTATTTATTACCTTAACTAAYGCAAAGTCCCTCAGATTTTTGTTAAATGGCTAATTACAGACARTACTGTGTAGTACATTATAGTCTCCTGCTCACAGTCTAATGCAAATGATCCCACAGTAATTTAGGATTGAAGGTCAAGAGAAAGCAACGGGAAAATTAACAAAAACTTTGAGAACAACTTTTTAACTCATGAAAATAATGTTACCACACTGTGTTCACCTGCCCCTCTTTGATCACATTGGAGTAGTAAGAGCAGAACATCAGTTTTGCTCAGACTAGAAAAAGCAGCTACTTGATGAAGACAACCAGATTCACCAAAGTTGAGCAATGCAGAAGAGAATATTTCTATTTGTTTTTTATTAAGTTCTCTCTTTTTTCTGTTAAAGTCGTCTCCTTTTGCTTTCCTGTGTTATGCTGATAGCAGGAACACTTGGATCTCTAAAGTCCAATCACATCTCTGAAGGACATCACCAATTCAGGTGCTTAACCATATGACAAGGTTGGAACAAGCCAAGAGCAGAAATGGCTGAGAAAGCCTCCCTGASCTTGGGTTCAAGCAAAACCACCCCTCTGTTTCACTTGGCAAGCTGGCCTCCAACCCTTCCAGTTACTTGTCCTGCTGAGATCACAGCAATTCCCAGTCCAAACAGCCTTGGTGTGCACCACACAGTCTCTAACATTAATTTGGACCACCACCAAAGCAGCAGAGGGGAGCTGGTGTGTATGAAAAATGACTTTTGTCAAAGGGACAACACTTCTTCTTATGAGCCCTCCTCCTACCTCGTCACCCAGGCTTCTGGGATGTTATGGGCAGCACAAACAGTGAAGCTCAGCTGGGAATTCAGGCTGATGTCTGCACATAAAGGGCTCCTAGGGATGCTGGCAAGCTGGAAATTGGCATCAAAGCTGCTGCAGTAGGCATGGATGAGACGAGAGATGGCCATGGAGAGCTCAGTCACAGCAGCCTCTAATGACACTGAGAGGAGACAGAGGAATAAAAAAAGGTTAGCAATAGGTCATTTATGAAGAACTATATTTATCCTAAACCATCAGTTATGGCTTTGAAATGCTTCCTAATAAAATTTAATTGAAATGACATAACSTGCAACTGAAGCCAATTAGCCATCTGTGCTTCTGAAAGCGGCCTTAGCTCATTTCTGGTGTATCCTTAACAGACTTTCATTACAGAGCTTTCAAATTAAGGCAGTTTCAAATGAAGGCATTTTCAAAGTAAGCATTTTCAACTACAGCAAGCTACTGGATACCTCAGATATGCCATTTCAGTCTTTGAATTTTTGTGCTGGAAGGATTTTTATCAAGTAGGTATATTTTGTCATTTCAGCAGCTAAGTAGCTACTTACTTCAAGGGAACTGGCAAGGCAGCAGTAGAAGGGAGAAAAGGCACTGGTTAAATTTTAAGACTATAAAGCTGTTGCAACTGTAGGTAAACAATTAATAAAACATATAAAACAGCAGCCACAATCAGAAAAACTCAGCATTCAGGTGGTCATGGGTTGGTGAAAATACGACACAAAAATGGACACTGAAATACATATCTATATAAATAGCTATGAAATGCAGGTTGTATCCTAATTTATACCACACTTGTATTTATGTATTTATGTCATTCCCTCTGGTTTCAGCTCTGCAGTACTCTTTTCTCCTATTTTTTTTTTCTTTTCTGCAATCCTTGGCTTTTATCCATCCTCCCTCTCTGGTTTGCAGCAGCTTGGGGTTGCCTGATTGCCAGTGTAAACTCAAGCCCCCAGTCCTGGCAGCCTCCATCAAGTGAAGAGAGCTGTTAAGAGCACTCATTTCTCAAGCACGGGCTAGGCTGAGAGAGAAAGTGTCAGAGTCTATTACATTGTTCCAAGATCAGGCTGATTTGTCTTCCAAGAGGAAAACCCCAAATTCTCCTTTTTTTTTTAACCTTCTAACACATTTTTCTACATGATCAAGAACACACTCTCACCACCTGTTAACAGTTCTTGAAATATTCCCTGGACTTGTCTGGCCACTGAAGTCAGCAGCCATCTATCAGCTCACAGTGTCTATTGAAAGAAAAATGAAAAGAAAAACAAGAAACAACCCAGYAATAGGAAGCCTGAGACAACTATTAGCTTTTTATCCTTGGGATAGGTGCAGCAGTCCTGCCCAACCTCAGATACAGATAACACCATTTACTGCACTTAGCTATCCCAGTTTTCTGATAGAAATATTTCCAAAAAATCCCTATCCTCAGTCAGGAATTTTATTCTCCTCCTTTGATACCTTTTGCCTCTAAACCAGCAACTATCCAGAACTATTGAGTCACAAAATGCATTGCAAACAGTGCAAGAAATAAATTCTCTTCATTTCATAATAGACGACTTTTAATTATGTAACAATAGAAATACACAAAAAATTGAAATAGCTTGACATATAATGAGGTTTGCTTCTGAAAATATTGACAGCAAATTATTCCATGTGTGAAGGGCTGGCTAGAGTACTACACCTTGTAATGTCATCATCTTCCTCATATGAAAACTGAATCATTTTAGAGATCAACAGGCTAAAAAAATCTCAGTCCTTCTAATCTCTCTGTCTACCATTTGGTTTTAATTGCCTTTTTATTTATCCTCTTTAGCATTTTCACCACTTACCATTCTTCACCACAATAGCCTTGAAAAAAATATTTGTCTCTAGTGAGACAAATTTTTTCCCATAGAACACCATTTAATTCTCATTCCCAGATGTGCAATCACTTAATAACTGCAAACTAAATGCTTAATTTGCACTAAATTCTTTTACATTCCAAGAACTTACCCATAGTGATACACTTTTTAAGAGGTCCAGAAGAAGACATCAGCTGACTGTTATCTGAACCAGTATTTTATCTGAAAAGTACCACACTATTTTTTATTAAGGACCAACGTCTYCTCAGGAGATTCCTTGTTTCCAGTCTGTTCCTAGTGGTTCACAGGCAAATGTAGTGTAATAGCAAACCCCTTATTTATGAAAATTGGCATGTTGAAATCAATGATTTCTGAACAGAACCTTCTCAATGTTTTCTCCAAGAAAGGGTGAAAGGTAGTTTAGAATCTCTGAAAATGTACACTTTTAGCACAATTTATATTCTAGGTGGTAAAGCAACATTTCAGATTTTGTCTCCAGAACAAGAAGTAATATATTCTATCTCAGCTAAGCCACACATAGAAAGGAACACTCTGTGAGCAAAGGATTCCCAAATAATAAAGTCAGGAGAAAATACACAATGGAGCATTTTGCATAACAGAAAATGTACATGTGCCAGACAAGGAAGAGATTAAGATTCAAGACGCCTATCACTACATCCARGCTGTCCTGCCTATTGAACTTGTTTGCAGAAAAATGATTTCCATGGCTTACCTGAGTCGCAAAACTGATGTCAGATGTGTAAAAACCAGACAAGCAGACAAAACCAAACAAAACATGTTTTTATAACAGCATGTGAGGGGTGAAGGCAGCAATGGAACARCTGGGGGGAAATTGTTTCACAGCCAGCCAAGGGAGACAAAAGGCCTTCAACATTATTTATCTAATCATTAGAACATACAAAATGAAGATATTTTCAGGAACAGAGTTCCACAGGTTTAAGCAAATGTCCAAGTATGATCTGGTCTGCAAGTCCAGAATTTTTTCACCATTACTTTTCTTATTCTTGCTAGCTCTCAGTTATAACAGTCTATGGTTCCTGTGCCAGAATCAACCCTTTTCCAGCCCCCACTCTTCAGTCATTAGGAGCAGTAGCAATTGACTGAATTAGAGGGAAACATCTTGGGTAGTCTGTAAGCATCCATTACTCACAAAACTTGGTCAGCATTTTCTCACTGTATTTTAATGAGCTGCTGAATAGGATACGGTAGGCTGAAATCATATTTCCCATTCATGAAGCCAGAGAACTTTTACTGCTTTTTATGCCTTTTAATAAATCTCAGCTGAGAGAGGACTGGTGCTTCACTGACTAACAAAGCACAGGCCATGGACTTCCTACAGCAGATTCAGAGTTTCAGCAACATCAAAACCTGTTTTCTAGAAAGGTCTCCCAGGCATAGCCAGTATGTAAGAGACAATGAAAGGACCACGTTGCAAAGTGAACTGCAACCAAGATTAATGATCTCACAACTCAAACCTCGTGATCTACTTCTGCTGTGAAATTATTTGCCATCACCTTCTCACTGAAGGTGAGGAGAAATCTGACATGCAGAAATGAGAGGAGAACTAGGGAAGTGAACTTTAACCACAGCTGCCAGATATGCTTATTTCTGACAGATTCCTGTTCCTTGTACAGGAAGCCTGAAGGAATAAATTGTACCTGGAGTGAGAAACAGAACAATCCTCACAATCCTGAAAGGGTTAGTGAATACACCTGCAAGTACTTTCAAGATTTAGTAAGGAATATAGTAGCTTATTCCTTACAGAAACCCACTTTTTCCTCTCAGTCCAGTATTACAATTCCCATATTATTTTATTGCCAGATCTTCCAACAGAGCAGGSACCTTGCTGTTACTGCACCAGCAGATGATGTCAGTTCAATACATGTTAAACACTCTCTCTGACCTGTACATGGTTTCTCCAGGTAAAACATGACAAAAATCTGGTTGAACAGAATTTGGAATGAAGGCTTATGGCCCTTTTGACAGATTAAAAATACTTCTGAGAAGTAGAGCTTGAATTTTTCCTTTCCAGCTTATTTTCAGAGATGAAAAAAGAAAGAACAAGGTCCTGAATAAAGTTTAGGACACACACACRCACAAAACCCCATAACAAAAACTACAGAAAAAAAAATCCACCTGACCTTTAAGTAAAATGCTAAGCAGTAGCCATTCAGCCACTATTGTGATAAGAAAGAGGCAAAACATGAGAAGGCTGTAATGCACATACTGATCAGATGCAGCTCCCAAGCACCAATATTTACTGGATTGTTTTCTCCCACTCGTTGAAGAATCCTTCMGGATTATCCCCTGAAAGCAACTTTAAAATCTCCTGCTATCCTGGTATCAAAAATGTCTCTGCTCCTATATGGTTTATAATGCCTTGGTAACTTCTGCCTACTTTTCGTGCAGAATTGGGGGGTTCTAGTTTAAAAATTTTTCTTGATTAAAAAGCCTCTGGCTATAGGGACAATATATCAGGATGCAACACAACAACAACTTAGAGGTGAGAAGCTGTGCTCTGGTTTAGAAATAATGCAGGAGACATGCAGAAAAAATGAAACAAAATCAATAAAAATCCCTTAAGATTTTTTTCCATATTGTGAAACAAAAGGAGTTTTTCCCAAAACAAAAATGTAATGGGTTTGTGCTAAGAAAGGAAGAAAATGAATTTTTCAGCTCCAAAGGAAACTCTAACAAAAAACAAAACAAAACAACAATGAAAAATTTTTCTCCTTTGCTCCCCTTTTTTAAAAAATAGCCTTTCTATTGTGAATGCTTCTATTATCAGGTCTAGAAATAAATATCAAATCTCAAGCACAGTTAGAGAAGCTTTAAAGTCTCAATGTATTCATAACTACATTACAGGTATTGTAAGCATTACATTCCTGCACTCACTCTGAAAGATAACAACTCCAGCAATACAGTTGGCAAATACTGTTAATTCAGTATCATCAGTTCCTGATGCATACCAGAGTTTCTGGATGGGTCCCAGAGAAGTACTGATCAAATTCTGAAAGCTGCTTATTATGTCTGATCTACAATCCCTGCCCTGAGTAGCAAGGCTGTAGACATGGAATAAACATTCATTCATCASCTTTTGAGAGCCACACACAGACTCAGGTCTGCACCAGTCTTTTCACACTCTGGATTGCAGCAAACTCCAATGCTAAATCTCCATTAACATGAGTAATCTTCGTTTTCTGTGAACACTTGATGCTGCAGAAAGATACYGATGTCTAGAAATGCCTATAGTTCCTCCCATTTAACAAGAAAGAAAATATTTTGAGTACTAAAACTTGACTATAATCTTCTAAGGACTTCATAGAGAGGAAAAAGAACATGATCCAGACTTAAGCACAACGTGGATAAGTATTGCTTTATTCACAGCAGTTCCATAAATTGTTCTACAGAGATAACACTGCTAATAGAGGCAGTTATTGGAGYACTAAATCAAGGCTAGATATTTTGAATATAGTCTTTTACTTGCTTAGTCCATGGTGAATGACTAACAATAAACCTCAAACAATCTGTTATTAAAGAGCAAGGTTAAGGCAGTTTGTAAACAATTTTTTAGGTAAGGCCTTCATTTTAATAGTGTCTTTTATCTTTTTCTCTTTTGTGGTAGAGAGAAGCTGTGATTGAGRTAAACAAAACTTTCATGACACTTAGGGTAATAATCATCTCTTGGGGGAAAAAAACAAGAGATGAAAAAAATTATTAGTTGGAGTAACTGATTGGTGCTCTTGCTGTTAAAATTTGATCCTGTTTTCTTCAAGATAAACATGAATACGTATGAGGGACAGAAAGGGAACAGTAAAAATGGGAAATCCAGTCTGTCTCTTCCTTGGCTGTCAATTCTGACCTCATCTGCAAATGTGCTGCTTGAGGAAGGAAAGCACATGGGGCTTAGCTTCCCAGAGATCTGGAAAGATTTAACAGCACTGAGCAAATCTATGATTTTCCTTTAATTTTGCGTCAGAGGCTTGCAGATTTTTGCACGCCTGCAATCCTAGACAGCCAAACACAATGAAGTAAAAAAAGGGTGGGAAGCAAATGAGCTGGAAAAGGAAACACAAAGGTGCACTTGCCAGGAGCTTACAACTCACCACTTATTTGGCTTTTACTTCTAGCTTCAGCAGGTGAAAATATCATCTGGATTCCTTTCAAGGTTAGGGCCCCTAGATCAGTGGCATCATCATGAAGGTGAACACTGGGAAGACAGGGTCTAAAACTTGTGATGCCCAAAAGAGAAGATGCAATATGGTTTTTCCCCACATCTGGGAGTTCAGCCCTAGGTTCCTGCAGATCAGATTTGGTCATTGCACTCACACTTGGTTTTTCTCAGATATGTTCTTAACACCAGCTTTGACATGCTAGCTCATTAGCCTAACTTTAAATATTTTACTGAYTTTTAGTCTATTTATTTAATGTATTAGGTGCAGATATAAGGCATGTAGCATGTCAAAACATAMATGAAATGGAAATTTGGTTACCTTGGAAAAATTTCAATGCAGGCTTCTCCACAGAATGACTAATGGCCTGGCAAGTTCTGACTTGCTATCAGTAAACTGCAGTTTCTAATCTTACACTACCAAAAGGATTCTGCAATTCTTATGAAATTAGGGTGTGCCAAAAGCAAACAGAGAAATCTTCACAGTTGAAGATTTCCTGGCATAAATAAAGGTACAGAGAAGTAGGGAGTAAACACTGATTCCTTCACTGTTACTCAATAAATGAGATTTTCCTTGAGAGACCTGCTGATTCAATGAAGTTCAAATTTGGAAATACCTGTAATCACAGGACTGTTTTCAATCCATTCCAATTACATTTTCTGAACAGTGTGTGGAGGAGGATGTTTCTCAGGTAGATCTTTAATAGTAACTATTGATTGTTTTTTAACATGAGCAATTACTTGCCATTGAGAATGTTTAAAAAAACCATGGGAAAAAGGAATATATCCAAGAAAGAAGAGTCCCACAAACTGAATTTACCTTCTTCTCTCTTCTGCACCTGCACGTTCCCTCTCCACTCTCCTGGCCCTCCAGCTGCTTAGCTTCTCCTGGCATCCTGCAAATTGAATTGCTGCTTCCCTTCTCTGCTGTTCACAGAAAACAAGCCTGGCATTTGGAAACCTGCATTTGAAGCAGCTGTGTATTTGAAAGACTGCTGAAATCACTGCAGCTGATTCACCTTTTTTGCCTCTCTGAGCACACTGCAGTCGAGAAAASCAAACAGAGGAAAAGAGCATCTCAGAGGCCATTTTTTCCTCAAACAAAATGGAGAGACAAATTCCTTCCACAGCCCACCCCAGTGCTCAGCTGCAGGGAGGGCCCTTAGCATCCCCAGCTGCATTTGGGCAGCCACAGAGGAGTAGAGCAGCACCTGATGAGGTTGTTCCCTCCTGGAATCCACCCCTGACAGAGCAGACTCCTGCTCATGCCTTGGTCTGAGAGGTGCTGACAGTGCTGGGCACCTCTGGGCCAGTGAGAGTTTCAAAAGGCAGGGTTTATAATTTTGTCCATTACTGTTAATTAATGTCCTCTTCTTATGACAGTCTATCATTAGATAAGACACTGTTTATGCAGCAAAAGATCATAAAGAACTAAAGCTCTCAGAGGGAGGAACTAAAGTTATTGGAGTCAGGTGGAAAAGTCATACAGTAAAGTAATTTTTCAGTCTTCCATGAAGTTCATTATTTTCCCTTTTCCCCACATGCAAAGTTGTGATTAAAGAAAACCACCATGACCTGAACTCAGTCATTTCACTCTGTTATTTATTCTCCAYATTTGAGTCTCCAGATTATCTTGTGGAAATGCTGTTTTATTTACACTTTTAGATCACTTCAGTTTCAACTCATCAAAATTACCTTRTAACACATCTTAAGATGCAAACATCTGCAATATGCACACTCAACAGATTAGTAAAACAAACAAATAGCAAAACATGTGTTTTATGATGATACACCTTGAATTAACATACTTTAAAAAAAAAAAACACTACCTTTGCCTGGTGTTTCCATACTTTGAAGAGAATTCTATCAAGACAAAAACAGAGAGGAAAAAAATAATCAGTCACTTCAGAAAASACTGGGTAGAAGTTCTAATGGTTGTAGGAGTAGAAAATACAGTGGAAAGGGGAAAGGATTTAGATTTATCTTAATGTTATGATGACACAAGRCATGACTGGGATTCAGAGCACCAGGACCTGCTTCCTCTACCACCTCAGCCAAGYCACTCAGACCTGATTTCTGACAGTATTTGGGCAAGTCAAAGTACAAAGCACCACTCATCAAATGTGCTCACAMGTTCTCAGCCTCCACAGTGGTACAACAGAGAGAAGAACTCCCTCTCCACCCCTTTGCAAGCCTTACACAATCAGATGTGAAGCCCTAAGGGCAGGGTCTTGGCATCCTCTCAAAGGTGAGGAGCAGCATGGCTCCACTCAAGTGGCCTCCATTTCACCWGCTCCTGTGCCAGATCACTGAAAGTAGCTGTGCTCTTTAAGGGCCTTTGAGCAGGCAGCTGACCCGAGGTGGCCAAAGGGAAATATTGAGTGAGGGGAGACCCCAAAGGGCTCTCCAGCTTCCTCATGAGGGCAAGTGACAGACACTGACATCTTGTCCTGGCCATCAGTGACAGGACCCAGGGGAACRACATGAAGCTGTGTCAGGGGAGGTTAAGTGGATATCAGGAAAAGCTTTTTCACCCAGAGGCTGGTTGGGCACTGAAGAGGCTCTCCAGGGTGACAGCCCCAAGCCTGACAGAGTCCTGGAAGCATTTGGATGACACTTTAGGGCACTGGGTGTGATTCTTGGGGTGTCCTCTGCAGGGACAGAAGTTGGACTTTGATGATCCTTGTGGAACCCTTTCAAGTCAGCAAGCTCCATGACTATGAGTCTGTGATCAGACTTGTATCTACAAAGTGACACAAAAAATAAGGAGCAAATCTTGACCAGAGAGACTGCACAGTTAATTTTGCATTTCAGTATTGCCTCTGGCTTGCACTGTTTGAACCCACATCCCTGTAAGGTTTTCTGCGCTTCAAAGTCATTAATCCCTTTGCAGTGGGCTCAGAATGCTTCGTGTTAGCACATATGTATTCAGCATGATGCTTCCCAAAAATTACAATGCATGCAGAGGTGGCAGAAGAAACACAATGCTGAATGTACATTCTCCCMCCGGCACCCAGCTTGGAGCTGCCAGCATTTGTCTGGTGAAGATGAACAGAAGAAGTCAAATGCTTACTTGAGGGGAGAAAAGCAGCATCCAGGCTGAGAATTATGTTTGCACAATCTTCATAATGCAGTGAGACAAATGGGAACAGAGACTTTTGTTCAATTCCCTCAAATTTTGGAAAGTAAACAACCTTTTGGCACYGTACTTATAATTTCAACATAGTATAGCATGCTTAATATATAGTGGATTAGTGCCTGTTCTAGCAGGATTTTCTCTCCTATGACATTTTGTGAGCTGCTGTAAGAAAGGAAAGGGGAAAAAAAWTAGAGATGAAAGACATTAAAGTATGCATCAGGTCCAAAGCCTCCCCTGAATGGATTTGAAAATCCCAGGGTTAGGTCGGTTAGAGACTGAAATAATCACATTTACAAAGAGATGCAATCAGTTAAGAAGAAACCAGCACTGGTGCCAGTTGCTTTCATAATCTCTTAACCATGGTACAGGAATGCACAGTACTGGCAGTGAGGAYGCAATAAGTACAATTTAATTAAAGACAGAAGACTGAAACTAAGTTTCTTTGTTTTGTTTTGGGATTTTTTTTAAACCAGAATTAAATAGAAGCACATTACTTTTTTTTTTTTCAAGTAGGAGAGCACATATGTACAGATAGGTATAAACAAACATACACTGGCAACCTATGTAATTTACACTGGAAGGAGTAAGCAGTGGTTTCCCTGAGGCTTTATGTGCCCTTGTGCCAAATGGACATGTTAAAAAATACTCCATAGAAAACCACATAATATATTACACTAAAGGATCAGGAAATCATGTGGAAAAGCAGTTAGAATGTTTTTCTGGCACCTCTTCSTTAGCAGATGTGTAATGCTGCAGTGCTTGAGATGTAACAGGTAGCCTTAAAAATGTCACTTAATTTGTGGGGCAGTTTACCTGCTCATCTGAAAAAAGCCTCTCTTCCTCCTAACAAAATATTTTGGTACTACACTGATGAACAGAATAGAAACAAYTCAAGTAACATGGTAAAATATAATATTATTGTAAAAGTAGTATTGCAGGATTTAATAATTTTTTCAGTACCCAAAATTCACAAAAAAAATGACCCTACCATTCAATACGAGTTAAAAGCAAAAACAGGTTTGAGGGGTTGGTACTCCATTGAATAACTGGCTGCTGAGTACTAATTTGGACTACATACCTTGCTACAGACAGGCAAAGTGGTCAATTTGTCTTTGCATAAATATTAACAAATAGAGATGCAATCTGATTTGTTACATTTATATTCTACATGTGAGGCAGATGCATGTGGCACTCACATTCTCCTAAAAATATCCCTTTGCCCAGGATTTTTCTCCTGGGAAGCTGAGAAGCCTCAGAGAAAGGGAAAACAATTCTTATCTCATTTGCTTCTYCTGTGTTTTGCTCATGKGTGGAATGTGTTTGGAGATTTACCCAAAGGTCATTGTTCCATTGGGTTCTGCTGTGAGTTGTTTTGACTCTTTGGCCAATCAGGGCCAAGCTTGGTTGGGACTCTGGAGTMACAAGTTTTCATTATTATCTTTTTGGCATTCAGTAAGTATCCTTTCTGTATTCTTTAGCATAGTATTTTTTAATATACGACAGTATTATAAAGTAATAAATTAGCCTTCTGAGAACATGGAGTCAGATCCATCATTCCTGCCTTCATTAGGACATTTCCCAGCAAATACAGTAGCTGCATATAATGTGTAATGACTATTCTCAAGAAATGGGACAGTGCTCAAGTTACAAAACATGCAGGAATATATCTGACTGCTTTTATGACATTTATAGTTCAGCTGCTGAGAAAGATGAAGCTCTTTATGGAATCAAAGCCCAACCTTTTCTGGATTGCTGAGGTCTACTGACTGTCCTAGCAGTATTTCTCAAAGGAGTGAAAAGGCAGCAGCAGCAACAGCGTTTGAAGTCGAAGTCAGTTGTTAGTCAGGTCTGCTTCAGCACAGAGGGAGTCAGAGGGACAGGGRGGGCACTCAAGGTCACAGGCAGCTTTTACAGGAAGGCTTCAAGGGATACACAACCAGCTCAGCTAASCAAGCCTGAAAGGCAGCCTTAAGAGAACAAAACCTCAACAACTGAAAACTTTATAGCATGAAAGAAAATCTAGGCAGTAGTTTTCAAGAGATATGTTGTTAGAATAGAATCCAAAGTGCAAASAACTCTCAGAACTTTGGGCCYGCAAGCCAAATCTCAGAATTAAGCACAGAATTTAATTTTAGACCTTAGAAGAGGCTTCCAAACTTCGGTGCTAGAAGTGAGACTGTAGATTTTTAGTTTAAAACAGAGACACGTTAAGAAGAAGAAAGTTTAAGGTTCTGGAGTTTAAGATACAGAAAAAATAGTTACAAAGGTAAACAAGGAGTTTAGAATGCAGCACTRTAGGTTTATGTGTCATAAYATGATTGGGTAAGAAAGTTTACACTGTAACATGAGTCCATAAAACAAAATATTTAAGGATTAAGTCAAAATATAAATATCCTTGTTAGCAGTATTTTATTAGTCAATAAATCCTTAAAAAGTCTTGTAACTAAGGGTCTTGGAATTTCTGAACCATGCAGTAAAGATGTGAGCCAAGCKCGCCCTTCCTGYGTATGTAGAAGAAAATAAACCACATCATCTAAAAACTCAGAGGTCTTGTCTCTAACTCATTCAAAATTCCTKCAAAAATCCCCATAATATGTGAAGCAGCTTCTTACTGAGTATTAGAACAGAAAAATATTTAAGACTGTTCAATCAGGACAATCTTTTCAACATTCAGAAGAGGCTATTTAGAACAGTATAATTTTGCTCATTACAGATGAGCAAACAGTACCATTATCATCATTCCTTATCAGCTGCAGCCTCTGGAGATCCCAGCCAGGACCAGCACTCTGCTGTGCTGGAGACTGCACAGAGATAAGGAGAGCTGTGCCTTGCTCTGAAAGGATAATCTGAACAGGTGAAACAGGAAAAGGGAAGTGTATTGCTCTGTCCATGTGAGGAAGAACATGGAAGTTGCTTTAGGAGAAGCTGTCAATATTGGAGACAGTCTACATGGTGGAGTTGGACATTTTGAYGAGCTGGAGAATGAGCAATAGCAAACAGGGAACATTTAGAGCAGAGGTCTTTYGTTTGCTTCTTTCTACAACAAGTAGATCAGGTGATAATTTAATTATTTGCCTATTAATAGCCAATTCATCTCAAAAATAAAAGCAATATTTGCATGACAATGACTCTGAAGACAAGCAGAARAAAATGTGAACATCCACAAAAAAACTAGGGCTTGAAAAAGATGGCCTGTACTGTTAGGGTTTTGTCCCATTATGCAATTCTGGTGGTATGTGAGGTTTTCTGACTGAGGGTGAGCCCACTAATAGGAACTAATTTGTCTCTTTGACCACTGCACCTATTTCTTTGCTCAAATTCAGAGAGGATGGGCCTGCAAATGGACCAAGGGATATATAAGGMAGTTTTAAGAGGTAGTTTACACATTAGGTTCACAGGGCTGACCTGAACACTGAAAGATAAAATACTCTAGATTTTTCTTACCTCAAAATAAATGTTTTTATCAAATTAGTCCTGATACATTTCTTCTGCTCTAATTCCTTTCTAAAACAAAGTTCTGTTGCTTTCTTCTCTTTTACCTGGACCCAGCTCTTTSTCTATCTCTTAAGAAACATTCAGGATTGAGAAAACTCTTGTCTCAAGGACAAGACACTGATCATTCTGACAACTCTTAAGGGAATCTAGAGTTTAACTGAAAAGCAAATCATATGAACCCCTTGTTACTTCCTTTAGCTCTTTCTCTACAGTATTTACCCTCTAATATCCAATAAAAGCTTTGCTTAAATGGATATTCGTATTTCCATTTGATTCCCCATCATGCCAGATAAAATGTGTGCCAGCACAGACTCATTTATGCAGGAATTTACCCCCCAGTAGTTATTTCTAATAATTGATGCCAAAGATAAATTAAAATATTTAGGATAATAGAGAAGCAAGATTTGCAGGGAAGCATGAACTAGAAGGGAAGAAAGAGAAGCCACTTCAGYGAATCAGCTGGCCAGCTCTGAGCAACAAACCAAAAACCCTAAAGCTGCCTTGGTTCTTCCAGTCTTGGGTGTTCTTACACATAGCACAAGCCATGGGAMAAAACAAAATCAAACCCAGCAGGAAAGAGAAAGGATAAAAGTCTTGCAGGAGGCAGGTAATGGTCTGAATGCAAGCWTCACATGCAGTCTGGCATGTTTTTCTAAATAGTATTTGCTGTGAGAAAGAATGACAAGAGACCATGCAAAGACARAAGAGAATTGYTCAGTARCTTYTTTTTTTTTTAAGTGTSAAGAGGGAATTTCMTTAGGGTGTGAAAAAATTATGACAACTCACAGTTACACCAGAATAAATCCAAGTGATTAATGGCTTGATTTTTAGATTTGCTGAGCACCTSTATCACCAAGATGCTGACTTCAAAAGAGCTTTTGGGTGCTCAGAACTTTTATAAATCAGGTCATAATGACTTTTCTAAGGCCATACCAAAGCAGCTGATGACCAAACTGAGAGGGATACTGTGCTTCAAAGTCCCAGTTCACAATTATTCAGAAACCCCYGGAAACCAAATTCAGTGTTTCAGCTAAAATCAAGACTGTATGATGCTGGTACTCTATTTATTTCTGTATAAATAGCAGGGACATTTCAATCTGAAAAAAAAAATCATTAAATGACATTTTTGGAAGTTGTTTTAAAATTACTGACAACCTGTACTAAATATCTGCAAATCGAATACTCTGAAATTACATGATATATGGTAAATAGTGATATGGCAAAGAGTTTTCTACATTGAGTAGGAACAAGAAAGAGCTGGAGGAGAATATCAGTTCAAGTTAAACACATGGCAAATCTTCTGTTGGTCCTGTACCACATCAGACATGGTCAACACTTTTTTTTTTTACAATGCCTCTACCCAACACATGTCAAAGGGAAAACAAGACAGCAAGACAGTAAAATGGAGCAAGACAGAAAAATGGACTTCATCAGTCAAAAAAAGAGTGATACCCATTCAAGGTCCAGTTTTAAAGAGAAAAATAGGTCACAAATATGTGTATTTTACCTGTGCTCTTCCCAAAGCATGGAGTTTCCAGACTGCATCAGTGATGTCTCTAGTTTCCACAAAACACAGGACACTGCAGATGGCTTTAGCTGCTTCAATCACATTATCAACATTATTCTGTTGATAAGAGAGAAATAGGGACAAAAGAGGAGTCAGTAGACAATACAGCATTTCCCAGAAATACCTGACCATAACCCTCATGGCAGSGAAGGGTAGGAAATCCCTCAAGCACCCTCTCAGGCAGAATTCAAACACCATGGTTTAGTCTGGCTACACTGAAATCACCACAGGCCAMTATTTTCCTAAGGACAATGACATTTCTGCTGAAGTCCAATTATCTCCCACAAAATGTATGCTGGTCAAAACCACAACAAATTTGGTATCAAGGACTTCAGGAGAAAATCTTGGTTTGGATGAACTCTAGCAGTGTGGAACCACTGTAAAGAAACTTCACAGGAGACCTGAAGCCAAGTGATTCATGAGCATTCTGTAATTCTGTGAATTTATCCTCACTATTGTCTCCTACCCATTTCTGCCAGAGTTGGAAAACAGCCACATTCCTCCTAAAAATAGGTACCGTGTGGGAGGCTGCATAATCTGACACCTGCGGACTGAGTACTTTTGCAACCAGCTTTCTGCAAAATTATATATTTAGTTAAAACTATGGAATATTATTGATTGTAATTTTAGATATTTTAATATTGTCAAATTTAGATATTTTAATATTGCCATATGGAAAAAAAAAAGTTTTGAGATTAAATACTTTGGGGAACTAAAAAAAAATTAGTTGGATCCCCAAAGGAAAAAAAACACAATATGAAGTACTCTATGTTMAGGAAAATAAATAAATAAATAAATCTCATGGGCTTTCTGGATGGTTATATCACTTCATTAAACCTTAAAATACATTCTCTGAACAAGCAGAAGCTCTCCCATAAATATTCTCCATGTTTCTGTACTGATAAATGTTCCCTTTAGTGTACTATAGCACGTGGATGTACCCATGAACCCATTTCTCTAACTCRGGCATCTCATGCCTGAAAAATAAAAACTGTACCAAGATGAACTTTCTGTTTTCAGACTTAGGTCTATGCAGAGACTGTACTGAGAAGGGTAACACCTGTCACTATTACAAATAAACATAAAAATATATTGAGCTTACTAATTGCACATTTCCTGCTTTAGTTCTGCTCGAAGCAGGTATGAATTACATGAAATACCCACAAATATCTGGTGGTCAGATTCTTTTAAACATGTTGTTGGGGTTTTTTTTAGTAATTAAGGACAGAAACACATTTTCATACTACAGGTTCTAGAGGGAAAAGGCTGACTGTGATCTCTTGAGAATTTCAGACCCCCTTTTGGGCTGAAAGTGATTTGAGATCAGTGGTATGGCTTTGCTCTGTGTAACCCTGACAACCCCAAAACATTATCAATGCTGGTTTACTCTGATTTCTTGAAGAAATAAGTGAGTATATATGTATATATATATAAAAATTGCTATATAGCATTTTTAATTAATATAAAATAACATTCCATTTTTGCATTTGATTTAAATAAATTTTAATTTAGCATTTTACTTCTTCACAAGCATAGATGTATTATTGGAAGAAGGAATTTTGTGCCTATAAATACAGCTCTGCAGGGTAATTTCTGAGCTGCAATAAGCAATATGCACACACAAAAGTAACCCTTAAATAGAGAAACAGCTCTCTGAATGGAGAAAAATAAAAACAAAACCTAMAACCCAAACCCACCCACAGTTTATGTATTTTTGCATGTACATATAAATGCTATTCCATAAAGAGAATTGGTGTCTTGAGGAATGTATCAATTTATGTTTAATATGCTATTCTGTTTAGAGATAAGCTATCAAAGTATTAATATTTATAGAAGCTACTTTACCATACACTTTATTTTTATGGTTGCTACTTCTAAGGAGCATATTGCAGATGAAGAAGAGTAAGCACATAAAATTATGTGATACTGAATACTACACATGATGACTTCTTCCACACTATTTCTCTGCTTGGAAATTATCATGTAAAGAGTTCTCTTTTTTCATGCAAAGAGATTTGACTTTTTTCATGTGTAGATACATGACATTGATTTTTGTCCCAAAGAAGGGAAGATGGAGAGTYATTTCTTACAAAAATTTTACATCTTCTAAAATTCCAAAGGAATTCAATCAACAACTTGTAATTTTTTCCCCCTTCTACATATTTAAATAGAGCAGAACCTTAGATGAATATTTTGGTGTTTCAATAATTTATATGATAAAAAAAAGTTATTTCATTCTAGAACTTCTACACTCTGTATAAAAAATTTACCAAGTCCTCTCTACAGTAACAGTACATTTTGAATGGATTTCAAAATGAAGTGCATAAA
The DNA here is from genome assembly GCA_014549065.1 of Cardinalis cardinalis. Classification (NCBI taxonomy): domain Eukaryota; kingdom Metazoa; phylum Chordata; class Aves; order Passeriformes; family Cardinalidae; genus Cardinalis; species Cardinalis cardinalis. Next base: position 1,242,435 of record JACDOX010000143.1, read on the forward strand.
AAGTGGTTGCCAGGGCAATCAAAACGGGCTGCGTATTTTACAGCACATATCGTCTGAAAAATTAATTTCAAAACTGACATTTCAGCCCTAACAGCACCAATTCCATCTTTGTGCCAGACATCTTCGTGATCTTTGTAAATTTTTTGTTTTATAAAGTCATTATCTGTCTCAAAATTAATTTTCCATTTATTTACCATTTTTACTAATTAGATTAATAATGATAGTGGGCTTGTGCCATAAGTCAAAAGTAGTGGTATCCCATATCTGCGGAAGAATAAATTTGTAAATAAGTAGAAAAATGTGCAAAAACTCTTTTTTCAACTGAGAATCTCAAGGTGTGTCTGGTTAAAACTGAATGCTTAAAGAACTTCCAGCTGAGTACARAACTTCAGCTGTTACATGCACACTTAATTTACAATCTGCAAGCAGCTCCCAGTGCCTTAAATTCCTGAATGTGGTGCTGAAGGTGAATTGTGGTGAACCAGAGAGGAGTAGCAACAATGCCACCTGGGAATGGGAATAGCTTGGAAAAGTGGGAATAGCTTGGAAAAGTGACAGAATTATTCCTGTGCCGACTTTGGATAAGGGTGAGTTTACAATGACCCCAATTTTAGACCTTCTTTAAGCAATCTAATCAGAAGTTAGCAAAAATAAGTAAACAAGGATTCAAAGCCGAAATAAAGGGGTCTCATTTTTTGTTTTGTTTACTACATATTACTCATTACATTASAGCTCCATCATTTTTTGTGCCACTAATTAAAGCAAATGATACTTCATGAATCTAGGTTTGAAAACTCTCCATACACTGAGCCTCTGAGTGAAAATATCCATGATATGACCGAAATCATTAACTTGCAATCCTACTCTTTTAAGCAATTAATATGAACTTATTGAGTGTCCCTGAGTAGAAAAGGCCTTATTAAAAAAAAAAAAATCTACAGAGAAATTTAGCTCTAGACACACACATATTTGCTGGATGGTATGAATATTTGAAAAATGTGCTTCCTTCCCTTTATAAAAAGTTAAAGGTTTCAAGAAATTGCTTACTCAATGTAAAAATCTTTAGCTAAAACAAATTTAGGAACGCTTCATTACGAGTCTGAGGAAAATCTGCACAGTGTCAGTTGCAGAGGGTGGACTGCAAAGTCTCATTAGTGTTGAGGTTATGGCTTTTTTTGAATTTAGAATTCTCTTGCTTTAGGCCCTAAAATTTCAAGTGAATGTAAATAACTACCCTGGTGGGTCTACTTCAGTAAAGAAATATACATGTGCATTTGAGCTTGGGGACCTAACTTTTCCAAATGGTTATGACTGCGTCACATTTTATACACTAAACACCTCCCTTTGAGATGATGCTTAGCAAGGAAAATTCAGCAAATACCTGCACAGCATCAGACCCAGAGCTTTACTTTGTATCCAGGCACAAAATTTGTGTTTTGCATTTTGAAAAAGCATCAAAGATTTACATAAAATGTTTGTATATATCTATATTATGTATTTATAAATATTATTTATTATTGATATATGTGTATTCATGCATGTGTCTTTATGTTTAGGTGGATTTCTATATATGTGTGTATATGTACAAAATTTGTATGCAAATGTATGTTTTCTGGCTATTCAAAACAGGCAGAGAAATAATAATGGATCAAGAATATCCAAGGAGATTAAATTCTGAACTTAAATGTAGGTGACAGAGTTCTGAAGAAAAATTTCATTTTATGTTGTAACATATATTTCAAAGAAATGCATAACTTAGCATAATGAGTTATAACTCYGGAAGGGATACAATGGAATATCTCCATGCTACATCAGTATTCTTTGATTTTTGTAAGTCTTTTGTTCTTTCTAGTTTAAAACCCTAGAAAATCAGTTATCATGGCAACTTGAAAGTCAGATCAAATCAGTTATCATGCCAGCTTGGAAKTCAGATCAAATAAACATGTGGTTTCTTCCAAGGTATGACTCAATTTGTCCTTTAGACATTYGTCCTTAAAACATTGGACAGCAGAGAAGATTTCCTAAAAGAGTTTTCCTTCAAGCATGTAGCATTCCATTGGCAGCCCACAATGCTTTAAAATAAAGGTCTTGGGAATTTTGCTGGCTAAATTTAATCCTTCAAACTACCACATGCTCGCATGTATATGCTATATATGTAAACATTAAGGTTGGGGGGTTTCAAAATCAGGGACAAATTTTACAGATCCATATGCTGCATTATATCTCTACTAATTCCAAATATTATATTGCCAACTTAAACAACTCTGGKTTTATTTACAAGTTCCTTGACACATAGAAACAATCACCTTTGATATTTTAAATTTTTAACACTTTCTTCCTAACCTCAGACCAAATTTTATTAAGACAATTTCTATCCTTTCAAAGTCAGATTAAGCAGTCTTAATTAAAAGTCTTCCTTAATTGCATCTAAGACAGATTAATAATTAGATACCTTTCATGTAGAAGTTAATGCTTTTCTGGTGTAACAAACTGAGAACAAATACCTCATTTTGCAGCAGATATTCCACTTGACCTCTGTAGTTGATGATAACAGAGACAAGGTTCTGCCTAGGAATCAAAAAAAAAGGAAACAAAATCAAGTTAATAAGACTTAGATAAAGAGAACAGGTTTRGGTTTGTTTTGTGTTGCTTTTTTTTTTCATATTCTAGACATTTGAAATAATTTGAGACTGATTTTTATATTAGTATAAAATAAAGYCAAGTGTGTATGCAGACATCATGCAATTGAGCCTGGATGTCCCTGGGTTTTTGGTAGACTTTTGCCACAAAGAATAGACAAAAAAAGTCTATTTATACATGAATATACACGTTTCCCAAGTTGAGGAACTCCAATGAGTGATTTGCTGAAATTCACTTCCCATTTATTTTACTCTTTATGGTTAAGCAAGTGCTTTAATATTACCTTAAAGAAGGATGGACTCAAGTACATGCTACATTCTTACAGCCAGACTTGATGATCCTAAGGCTCTTTTCCAACTCAGATGATTTTATGATCCAATGCCTTCTGTCTCAATCACTACACAGACATAAGCTGCATGGAATCAGATAAAACATCTGCCCAAGATCTGGAAAATCTCAACACTTCCAAAGCACAGGCTATGTCCCAAGTACAAAAGTATGTTATAAAACAGGACAGCATTGCTACATAACCCATGAAACTTAATTTGCATGCAGTTCTCAAGTTTTTATGCTCAAACTGTTTCAGCACCTGTCTTTCCATAGCGTTTCCCCTAAGCRGTAAAATTTGCTTTTACTTCTGTAGAGAGCCACTCACCACTCTGTGGTTCCATGCCTCTGTCATGCTACAGAAGCTGCCATAAAATTTGTACAGGCAGATTGCTGAGTCTTAGCAAAGCTTCACTAAATTAATGAGGATTATGAAGAGCAGCATACACCTCTCTACACTAAACTCCTCAACTGATGCTTCAGCTGTAAATCTCACACTTTTACTACTACAGGCTCCAAGTGTATCCCCAACAGAAAACTAGATTCAGATTTTTGCTTTTAAGAAGCATTTGTGTAATTTTCTGTGTTTCAAGCACTGTGAAATTCTTCTTCATTTGTCAGCTGAACAAAACAAAAACAGGAGCCTGTGAGACCATTGCTAAGGCATCATCCTGGCAAGCCTCCTCTGTAAGGTCAAACCATCAGGAAAGGATAAGGAAACCTTAATTCCCAGTTTTACACCTTGCCCAGCCAACTGATTAGTAAAAGAGACACATCATTACCTTGATGGCCAGAGGTAGCTGGGGTTTGTACATGCTTATATAAAAAAGGGAAAATTACAATCTAAATTCTTCTTTTGTTGTTTGTTTTACTCTATCCCTTTATTCCTGACTTTTAAATTCTACTCTTATATCCCACATCAATCTTTTATTAAGGTTCTTCCTCTTCAGAAGGCTTAGAAGAAATTTCCCCCTACTCTTCCATCTCCATTGCAGTCTGGTAGCTGAAAGTCCCAAAAATATTTTGATATTTTTTCAGAGCTTCAAARCAAATCAACTACTTATAGAGCAACTGTGTGTGTCCTCATGTATTTCAGCTGGGCCAACTGAGCAATCAGAATTTAGAATTACAACTACAGCCCAAAGTACAGGTACATTATTAGATTTTCATTAYCTATATTGCATGGCAGGAAAAGGAGACTCATTGCACTGAAAGAAAACACAGATCAAAGAAAAGTTAGGTGGTCTCCCCTGTGCTGAYACCAGAGTGCATTTCCCTGGAGATGCCAACTATTCTCTTCCTCCTACAGGTAGTTTTGCCTTTACAGCTTTTTATTTCCAATCTGCACTGGCTTTATCTAGCCAGGCAGTTTGTATGTGGAGTAGCTGCCTGGAAATTCCTCCTGTAATCCTGTTAAATCATAGTTAATACAAGCTGTCACTCTGCTTTGACCGAGTCTTCAGGCATTACATCTTTTTCACAGCCTTGCCCAGCTCAAAAATATACCTGAACATATGAGCTTGCCTTGTTGTCTTTTTCCATGGAGGTGAGCATGTTTATTAGCATGGTTGGTCAAAATGCAGGTTAAAATGCAGAATAATTTCCTAAATTACAATGCTAGTTCAAAAAATTAGCATATTTTCCATCAGTTTATTTTCCCCTGGAGAATTTTTGGCATAAAGCAGCCATAATTTTGCATCATTAATAGGAAACAAACCCAGCAAGTTGTAATAATGATTGAAATACCCCTACTAATGATATCCTGAGTCCTTGTCTGCCAGATAACTAATAATACCCATATCTTATCACACAGACATACTTGTGCATCATTATAGCTCTGTATAAATAAGGCAAGCCTAACCAACCCATGAACATTAAGTACTTCTTTGATGTTAAGGACATTTTTTTAGCTTTTAGCAAGTCAATATGGTGCAAGAGTTTTGAAAAGGAAAGAATTTTGAAAAGAAAATAGGAAAAGCACAAACAGGAAAGTCAGTCCTAGCTCCCAGCTGGTCAATATGGAAGGAGGATGACAAGTACATAGCATGGACTTGCAACTTTCATTTTTCWGTCTCCTGGCAGCAGCACCTACTATGGAGAAATGCTAGGTTCCCCTTCTAAAATGCTGTTTRTCACCATTCTGCCTCACTATGCAGTGCCCAAGTGCACGCCTGGGCCCAGAGGGTTATGGAGAACGGAATTGCATTCCACAGCAAATGATCCTCTCCTGCAGGCATCCTCTGTGCTACCAAATTTCATACACTTGCCATCTGTAAAACACATCTTCTACTGAGCTCTTTGGAGCAAGGACCAGAATGGAAATTCGGGCCATGCTCCTAGGGAGCCAAATGGGTCCCCAGTAAGCAGCAGGTACCCCCCTYAAACAAGTCACTACCCCTCGGTTTCCTTCCATCTGCTAAATGACAGGTGTGTCATTTATGTTTACTATTGTTGGCAAATTACTTTATAACACAGTGATGAAAAACATTGCAAAAAGCGTCAACAGCTTCTTTACCTAAAATTAGAATTTATCTAAACAGAATACAATTAAAGATGAATGAGGAAACTCTCTATGTAGTCTTTGTCCATCACAGAGTGGYTTTACCATCAGCTTCATTTTGACTGCCAAGTTAAAGGCCCATCATGGTTAGTCTCCATTAAAAAATTAAAATAAAATAAAAAAAAGGTTTAAAGATCACTGAACTGTGAAAATATAGTCCTAATGAAGAGCAAACCTACTAGTTTTACAATATTTAATGTCAAAAATTCTCCAACAGCAACATACACAGGAAGATTTTGACACCTTCAATCATGGGAATCTTTGGGAAAAATGAAACCTTCAATGAAAACTTCAGTAATATGAAAAGGAGACAATTGGGAAAAATTACACGGATCCAAAAACCACTGATKTTTACTAAGTAACAACTAAGGTCTGAAAAGAAAAAGTCTGAAATATTGAACCAACTGTCTTTCTCACTGGTATCATTTCTGTCCCCAGTAGTTCTCAGAATTGTCCTTTGGTGCAAGGAGGCTTCCTAAAAGTATAAACAATTAGAAACATAAATATTGCTGAATAGCAGCTTACCAGATCAGTCTCCAGGCACRGGTGTCTTCTAACAGCTCGTTCACACTGAACCTTCTTTGATCATCCCCACACTGGAAGAGAGCAGCATGGTGACATRTATTATTATGATAAAGAAGAATGTATATTGGAGATGTTAACATGGGATTTTCCAAAGTCAGAATGTTCTCAACCGTGTTCAGGATGTTTTGATCTGAAATTTTATTTGGTGAATATTTTATGTTACACTGGGTGGCACTATATAGGCACCAGTGGAGCCAAGAGTGTTCAGGAAAACAAGCTAGCTGGATTTAGAAATAGAACTTTAAATTAGATTCAGTGGGGGAACCAGGATGTGCTAGAATCCAGGCAGGGAGAGTGGAGGCAGTGGGATATTCCAGTGCCATGCCTACACGAGAGACATGAAGAAGGCAGACAACGTGGCCTAAGGCATGCATCAATTCTGCTTTGGTTTCACACTGAGGAGGGCCAAAGGGAGGGATGGTGCAGAGTTAGAGGTGAGCTGTGAAGGGAAGCATCATTCTGGGCAGCTTAGGGCTTTGTCACTTGAGGGACCTGTGTATTTCTTCCACCAGCTTTTGTTGTGTCAGAAAACACGGAGTTTTATTAAGTMTGCCAGTAGCAAGTGGGTGTCCAAAGAAAACATCTTCCTTGATGAAGATGGTCCCACTGGCAAACGGGTGTACAGAGAAAGGAGAGRACTTTGGAGCTTGTTTTGCCTCAGTCTTTAAGACTACTAATAAACAACCTGGGGCTTCCCTGTCCTCTCAGCGGGAGGAGCACAGCTGCAGCAACAGTGACCTTCCCTTTGTGGACACTGGAATTGTAAGGGGTCAGCTGCAGCAGTTGAATGTTCTTAAGTCCACAGAGCCWTGGCAGGATTCATCCCAGAGCACTAAAGGAAAGGAAAGAAGGGAAGAAGAGAAAGGAAGACACCTCATTTGCCAGGGATCTAGAGCAATCATCTAGTGCAACAGCTGGATTATGAATCACCAATTATGGATCCAGTCTGACCATGGATTCACCTAACAATGRGTTATAATGTCACAGATGACCCAGCACGCTGTGCCAGCTGGATCAGCCCAGGTTTTTCCCAGCCCTAGCACACCCAGGCAGTGTGAACACCCAGGAGGTGCACTTTCAGCAGCAGAGGGGGACTGGGAGGGGAGATTTCCCCCTGGGCAGCTGGGAGGCTTTCYCTCTTGAAGGACCTGGGCATTTCCACCATTTACTCCCAGGGTAGGCCCTGTCCCTGCGTGACACCTGGTGCTGGGAAGCTTTCCCTCGAAGGACTTGGACATTTCCACCATTTACCCCCAGGACAAACCCTATCCCTGTGCTTGTGTGACACCCAGTGCTGGGAGGCTTTCTCTCTTGAAGGACCTAGGCATTTCCATCATTCACCCCCAGAGTAGGCCCTGTCCCTTTGCTGGTGTGACACCCAGTGCTGGAAGGTTTTCCCTCTTGAAGGACTTGGACATTTCCACCATTCACCCCCTGGACAGCCCCTGTCCCTCTGTGACACCTGGACCTGGGAGGCTTTCCCTCTTGAAGGACCTGGGCATTTCCACCATTTACTCCCAGCGTAGGCCACGTCTCTGTCCCTATGTGACACCTGGTAGCCTCTGTCCCTTTGCTTGTGTGACACCTGGAGCTGGGAGGCTTTCCCTCTTGAAGGACCTGGGCATTTCCACCATTCACCCACTGGGCAAACCCTGTCCCTTTGCTCGTGTGACACCCAGTGCTGGGAGGCTTTCCCTTTTGAAGGACCTGGGCATTTCCATCATTCACCCCCAGTGAAGGTGATAGTAGGTCCTGTCCCTTTGCTCGCATGACACCCAGTGCTGCAGCACTGGAAAGAGGGAGCAGCTCATACCCTGAGCAAGCCCCTCCTGCCAGCCGAGCTCCAGCACTGTGCCCATCTCCCCTGGTAGGACATGGCATMCACTGCCAAAGAAGACGTGGAGCAGAGCAGCCCCGGCAGCCGGAGCCAGCCGCCACAGGCAGCAGCGATGGAGGCGGCAGAAGACGYGCAGTGCCCCATCTGCCTGGGCCCCATGAGGAGGCCGGCCTACGTCACCTTCTGCATGCACAAGTTCTGCCTCAGCTGCATCCAGCAGTGGGCCAGGGCCAACTGCCCTGTGTGCCGGCAGCCCATGGAGCAGCTGCTGCACTCCGTGTGAGGGGACAGTGAGTGCGCCATGGGCCTGGCCGCCCACACCGGAGCAGGGACACCGAGAGGGGCGCGCAGCCCGTCACGGCCGTCACGCTGTGGGCAATGCAGGCAGTGCAGGAGCAGCAGCAGCGCTGGGCTGCCAGAAGCAGGCCCATRGATGCTGACAATGCCCAAAGGCAGGAAGCAGCTCCAGGGCCCTCCAATGCTCCTTCCCGCAGCCTCACACGAGGTGACCCCACTGAGAGAACGTGAGCGCCCAGCTGGCCCTGCTGCTGCTCCTCTGGAACCACAAAATGGCACTGAAAGACTTCGGCTTCTCAGCTTCCCCTCTGGTACTTCATCCAGTAAACTGCACGGTCCTTTCCAGAGTGTGCGTTTCATGACCAAAGAATGTTTCTGGGTCCACAAGGCCTCGGTGGGATTCACTGCAGAGCACTAAAGGACCTAGCTGATCTCATGGCTGGATCCTCTCAGTTCTCTTCCAAAGGTCTTGGTAATCTAAGAAGATCCTAGCTGACTGGAAGTCAGTCAATGTCATTTGGATTGAYAGAAGGCACAAGGAAATGGAAGGGCACAAGGAAATAGAAGCGAGAGAGGACATAGTTTAGCTGGTGGGGACCTACAATTCTCATGTAGTCCAATTACTTCACCTCTTCAGGGCTGCCCATGAATGAAAAGCTCATTACAAAGAACATTGTCTGAATGCCTCCTCCTAAGGCACTGATAGGAACCAGCCACCTTTCTGGGAACCCATTTTTTCTGTTTGACCATCCAGCCTGTAAAGAATCACATGTGTGTGACTGATAGGATCCAAAGAGGATATGACAGACTACAGCAACAGGTGGGTTTATGTAAATTATTTACTATCTGATTACATGTGGGTGATTATTATATACAAGATCTGTCAAGATCTTGCTTCTGTGACACCAGTTAAACTACAAACTTAGTGGAGACTTCTATAATTAAACATATTCACTTCTATAATTAAACATATTCCATATTTCAAAGTTTAGAAGGATCATTTAGATCAGAGATGAAGTTCTCCTCAAGAGCACATTATTTCACAAAAAACTAAACAGTAGCTGGGTATGTGCATAAGTGTCTGAGACAGCTGAAGAATCTTAAAAACCCCAAAGTTTCTGCCTATTTTTATTTTTAAAAACATAAATTTTTGCATCTTTTTATATTAATTCTGAGGGAAGTATTTTTTTTCCATAACCTGACTCTCAGTCTGTGACTTTCCAATACATTTTATAGCCATATGTTTTACCAAACAGCAACAAAAAAACTAACTGTGAGCTCAGTGTAGACTACATCAGATCCTTGAATTCAGTGCGTCTCGAGCAGGTTTCAGGTTTCTTTACACCTAAAGAAACGTATAGGACAAGGTCCAGAGTGAAAGAAACCCTGAAGCTCACAAGGCACTCTGCCTCCTCTGTTAGGTTTTTTTCTGGTCCTGATGGACTTGCTGGCTGCTAGCAGAACCTCTCCTTTCTGTACCAGTGCCCTGTCACAAGCATGTCCTGGAGCTGGGGGAAAACTCTGTGTCTGTGACTGATTCCACCTCAAGGGCTGCTCCTGCTCTTTGCTATTATTAGTAACACGAAATAACTTCATGGCCTGAAGCTCTCAGAGCTGTGCCTGTCCCTGTAAAGGGCTGATCAATAATTCACTTTGAGATCTTAAAATGTCTCCCTTTCCACTTAAACCCTAACTGGAGGGTCAACAAATTCTTTGAGAGGCTGAATGTTTTCTAATGGCCTGAACTACACAATCCCTCTAGAAAGCTACAAATATTTAAATAATGGAAAAGTCTCCACCTTCTCATCACAACAGGCCTCTGACTTCTCTCATCTGCGATGATGCTCACAAGGTTAACTCTTAGACCATTATGTCTGGCAAAATATTAACACTGATATATATTAAAAAAAAAAGAGTTTTGAACTCTCAGGAAATATCTCTTCCTGTCTGCTTTAGTTCAAAAATCCTTTTCTGAAAGCAAATGAGGCTCTTGTTAGCAACCTGTAAGTATTCTTTGCTGCCTGTTCACTATGAAGATTAATGCTTTCCTGAGATGATCAGAATGTGGGGACATCTGAAACTTTGAAAAAAAAAAATAGGATAGGCAGACCATTCCACTGAATTTTAGAGAATGCTAAAGCTGATACATTTCATGGCTTAAAAAACCCAAAATCTAATTAAAGGTCACCAACAAACTGAAACAAGTGTGATTTTGTGTAAAGCCCCTGGCCAAATTTCTTCCTTGTAACTGCTCAGCTGAAGAAAATTTCCTGCTCTGAGTACTTCATAGTAGAGTGACAGGTTCCCATAAAAGGAAAGAAAACAGAAAATATGACTGTGACACAGGGATGCTGAAGAAAAGGGGAAGAAAAGAARGTTACTTACTGTTCTAGCCAAGCTGTGCTCCAGATGAGCAGTGTGGYGCAGGCGAAGCTGAATGCAGGTGCTTGCCTTGCGGAGACTTTCGTGGCTTCCCAAAGTACAGTTGCTGCAGTTTGGGGGAAAAACAACAAATAAATGGTTATCTCTGCTTGCCACTTCCTGCTTTTATCCTTGTTACCTCTCCTAAAACCTCTAGTGGTTTAAATTCTAAGTACAARGACTGAATAATACAAACCCAGTTCTTGGCATCTGCTTCTGTGAAAATTGATGGTTCTGGCATGTTTTCTAGGAAAACAAATAATAATTGCTTAGTTGCATCATTGACCATTAAATTCTGAAAGAGAACAACAAGGACACAGAGAAAATATCCTTGACAAGCTGCATGTGTTCCCAAACCTTGCGATTGTTTATGCCTATTCTTCAAAGCCAAATAGTGCAGTATCCTGGTTATGAATGCACCACTGCAGATATGACTTGTAGGGTCTGACACCCAACTCAAAAATCAAGTATTAGCTGTAGGTCTGGAAATCACATCCATCAAGGCAGGTGACCCTTGGTTCTCARAAGTCTATGTTTTCACCCTTTGCAGCTCACACAGAGGTGGCAGAAGCAGAGTTCATCTTTTTCTTTCTCAAATCATGTGCCAGCTAAGATCAGACTCACTCAGCTGGCATGGATCCTACAAACTAAGCTGCTGGTCAAAGATGATTCAGCAGCCCATGACAAGGGAATGCCTTAATCTTATTTGCCTCTTTCCATTTACTGCTCTTGGCAACCTTTTCTAAATTAGAACACAGCCTTGGTTTGTCAATCTTAAAATCACTTGGAACAAAATTAATTTCATTTTTTTCCCTTCATATCTTGTTTTAAAGAGGTGAAATAATTCAAGAAATATTTCAGGCAAATATCTATTTACATTTGAAAAAGTCCTTTGAGATTGATGAAAAAAACAACAATGATTTTTACAAAGGTAAATTCATCACCAAAACAAGTTAGTATGCACCATCAGTTACAACTTTGGTGTGTATCCAATTAGATTCAGGAGGCTTTATTGAGCCTTCAGTCACAGAAGCACAAAAAAGGATATTCCATATTTATACAGTTTTACAGCATAGTAAGTTGTTTCAGAACTCCCTGGGCCATGAAGGGAAGAGGATTTTTTTTTTTTTTGCTTGAAAAACTTGGTTTAAATATAAACTGAATTTCTACCTAAAAGGGCTTTTGATAGAATGTCTAAATAAAAGGCTGGATTTAGTTTAAAAAATAAACAAACCTAAAATGCTCACCCCTATGAATAAATCATGGAAAACATGACTTAGATGAGACTCCTCTCTCACATGGCAGCAAAAGTCTTCAGAGGAAAGGAATGGATAAACCTAAATGCCATTCAGCCCATTTAGAGGCAACTTACACATCTTGTAAATGTTCGGCTCTCACACTACACTGTAGCTAAGTAAAATACAGACWCACTACTGAGGTTACAAGAGCTGTAAATGTGTATATATACAGGATTCTTTTTTAAACAAACATATTAAACAGCATAAGGGACAAATTCATTTCCATCTGACAAAAAKACCTGAAGAAAGGATCACCTTTGATAGCACCTCCATGCAGCTGCAAAATTTCTGGATTTCAAGAGCAGAAAGTACAAATGTAAGAGTGGGAGGAGTGAACACCAACAGAGTCAAATACCCATACTGGTGCAAAGCATATCTCTGTTATAGCTAAACCCTTCTCAAATCCCTTTTCAAAGCTCAAGTGGCCAATTCCCAGTTCCTGGGACTGTACCAATGCATGTGTTCTCTTCAGCTTCTCCTCCTCTCATCTCTGTGTTCTGCCTACCTACAGCTTTCCTGAAAGTTCTTCCTCTCCTCATTTCACCCAATCATGTTTGCCTCATCACTGAAATGATGAGCTTTTTATCTTTATCCCCTCTGGTTGAGGAACACATTTAGTGCAGTGCAAGCTGCAGATGGTGCTCTGGGTGCTGGGAAAGAGCAGCAGTCCATGAACAGGCACAGACTCTTTWCACAATGAAGGGAGTGTGACTGCCAGAGAGCCCCATAACTGGTCAGGCTGGGAAGTTTCCTTAACATATTAGAACTGCCCCAACTTTTTTTTTTTTTTTACTTAATGCCTTACTATTATTCCTGCTCTTTTCATTCTGCCTCACCTCCAGCCTGTGGACAGGCATAGTAACAAGAATATTACAGAGACATCCATGAGCCCTGAGTCACCTTTTCCTGATTCCCCAGGAACAGATTCCTGTACCAATGCCAGTGACAGACACTGGTACAGCTAGACAAATACAGAGGAGCTGTACCCTCCTATGAAGTAAAAGCCTTGAACCACAAATATATAAAAATTGTCTTTCCAAGTATAATTTTTCCATGCCACCATGCTTCCAGGCAAAAAAAGCTACAGCAAGAGAAACTTAATTTTGCTGTTATAACTGCTTTTACATCAGTGGTTTGTGTTAGCTTCTGCTGTGTGAAGCAGATACTATCCATCAGCAAAGTCTTTATTGACACAGCAAGGCTGCCTGAAACACTGCAAGCAGAAGTGGCCATGAATGGATGGATTTAATTGCACAAATACAAAGAGAAAAGTTTTGACAGCTATTGTTACACAWGGAACTAGAAAAAATGGATTAATGCCTCAACAAAATAATGTGGAAATGCAGTGTAGATGAAAAGTGTGCTACAAGAAATAGAAGTGTAGCTTTGCCACAGATTGACAAAGTACCTTTTAGCTGTACCCCAGGAAGATTTGCTACCATACCAGAACTACTGAGATAAAAATGATAGATCCTCTTTGGAGGATAACATGATTATTAGTAACTGGTTTACAGCTCTCTGAGCTCTGTAAAGGAAACAAAAATGGAAGGGTTACAACCTTGTTAACTCAACATTTCTCCCCTTATTCTTTTGCTGAAATTACATGGAGAGCACAGCTCTGATGAGAATGCCATGAAGAGAAATGCAATCTTTGTCTTTAGGAGACGTGGTAATGACTGGTCCAAGTGACTTGCCTGTGGTCTCACAAARTATCTAAATACAAGAAAGGGAAAATCCCCATCATTTGAGACTCCATCACTGCTTGCTTCCCCACAGCAAGGTTCACTGATATGCTATAAGCTCCAAATCTTAATACAGTTCAATCAGACTATTTTTTTAAAGTAACTCAGCTAGTAGCATCTCTGAATGAGAAACTTAATCTGCAGTGACAAGAGAAAATTAAGTTTACTTTTCACAAAGAACATATTCATCCAAAGGTGCTTGCTTCTTATGATTTCAATCTGTATGATTATGTCTATGTCAGTCTATAATTAAYAGCTTAAACTTCACGTTGAGTGAAAACCAATTTTTATTTAGGTTTCAATTCCCMGAGAACAGAATTAGAAAGACAAAAAAAAATGTCATCAATAAGGTCACAGACAAGCATGTTAGAAGAAAAGATAAGCATTTAGATTTTTCAATTCCATTCCCCTGCTCACTGTGGTGGCTGAACTGCAAAGCAATAAGGTAGCTGTGCRAATTATACCATGTGAGGGTGTGGATGGAACTTTAAATACTCTGATACCTTAGAATAAAAGGATGTTTAGAAATTAAGCTTATCAGTATTTTTGTAGTACATTCCTTTGGTGATCTACATTACTGCAACCTATTGCAAGTACACACAACAACAAAATAATAAGGAATATTTTTAAAATGTCCACATTCTTATTTATACTCATATGTTATGTTTTATTAAGTATTTCAGGATGGCCTGAGAATATGGTCTGTTTTTCTAAAAATGAAGGATTGATTCATTGCTGACAGATGAGAAGGTTTGGTTTTGGTTAGCTGCTGGCATTAAGAGTCAGGAGTTGACACAAGGYGTTTAAGCACAATTTAATTTACCTTTATGTAGTATTTCTCATGAAAGGCATCATAAAATCATATTTAGGGGTATCCATTTTAAATCTAAGGAAAAACAGGAAAATGTGAGAGCAAGATTTAAAAGTGTTTCTAGGTTTGCTTGATGGGATGAAAAAGAAAACCAGCAGGTTTCAGCAAAGCCAGGTTTTCTACAGTAAAAAGACCAGAAAACAAAAGAAATTCCAAATCAGAATTCTACAGATGGCTCAATTAATTACAGACTGGCCTGCAGTCTATATGCTACCTTCTGATATCTTTAAAACTTGGGTATTTAAATCTGATGCTCTACTCATGAGTCAGGCAGGATGTGAGCCTGAGGTTCTCTGCATAGGAAGGGAGTGATGGACGGTGAAATCTGCTGCTGCTGGGTGTAATGGTCATTAGCACAGAGGTGGTTTTCCTTCCCCTTCTCATTCAAAGCTAAATGGATTCTAAAAATCATCAAGTCTTTCAGGTGCTTCTGCAGGAGGTGGGGAGAAGTGCTCATTAATACAATAACAGTAAATGAAAGCTTTTGACAAACCTTGACAAAGCTGTCTGCTTCACTAAAGCACTCTGCTCTGAGAACAATTCATCAAATCACCTTTTTGGCTTCACTTTAGGTGTTTTTTTCTGGATTACAGTACAGCAGGAGCTGCAGAATATTTACTCCCTTTGCTGTCTTAGGACTTGGGGAACTTCTACTGGAATTCATCCGTGAACTGACTCSAAATACTTTTCTGGGGAAGAACTGTGCACAAGGGCATCAAATCACTCTGTTCGTAACATTGGGAGGAAACCAACTGGCAGTTGAAGATAGCCCACACACAGGAAAAATTTCACCCTGAGGCAACTCCTCAGGCCCTGTTAAACTACCCAAGGGATCCTTAGGGTCTGGGGCTTCACGTTTCAGATCCAGGGCTCCCTTGAAGAGSTAGAAGAAGGGGAGCTGAATTTAACAGCACTATATAGAATTACAAGCTGCTGAAGTTTTAGTGCAGCTCAGAGCTTGGTGAATGACAGTGGAGGTGCAAAGTAAGAAAGCTGAGAACATTACTGACATTGTTTCACTGCTAATGAGACATGCAGAGATTCTACAAGTGCAGGAATTTAAAGTCTGCTATTGATGCATTTTCCCCAACAATGAAAACAAAACTCTCCAGCACATACTGCACTGAGCTAACCCTCAATACAATGGTTCATTATTTCCATTTTTTAGCAATTTCTTTGAAATCAGAAGAGCATCTTGGGGAAAAAAAAAAAAAATCTCCGGCCTCCTTCTGTATCTAACAGATCTGTGTATGACCTGGTTCTCTGCTTGGTGCTTCTGGCGTTCTAATGACTGACACTGTGCTCTTCCAGCTCCTACTTCACCAGGGTTGGAAGAGTGGGCTTAGAAATGTTGAAGAGGCAATCTTGGCATCTTTAGTTGCCAGATGTAATTCACTATGAACATACGAACATTTGGCCTGTGTTAGGGTAGAAGTGCTCCAGATGGATACAGAGCAAAGCTAACTCACACAGAGTGACACTTGCTCTCACAACTGTGYTGCTTTCATTAATCAAACTGACTTGCTCTAGGCTACTTCAGGTAGTTTTTACACTCTATTGTAAATATGACTGCTTCTAGAATCTTCCCTTTCAATTACAGACATATMCTATTTTGTCTAACACTCTTTACACCTCTAACAGATGAGCAGTGATTCCTGCAGTGCCAGTACCAGAGAACTCTGCCAACCCTTCTGCTGAGAGCCAGTGTCCACAAAGCCCTGCTGACAAGTGCCTCCACTTTAGCTGCTTCAACACAGAACCTGCTCACTTTGGCTGACACCTGAATTTAGGCTGCCACAGAGCAAAAAACAACTAGCTCAATCCAACCAGTGTGTTACTAACCACCACAAGAGCTTACCTGAATCAGAGCATTTATTTCCCCACTTGTAAACTATTTGCATTCAGAAAGATCTGCTTGTATATTTAATGTGTTTTTATCTTGCATTCAGCACCACAGTGCTGACTTCATTTGTTTTGTTACTACTGCAACTAGATATGAAGAAAAATCACCTCCTCTGCAGCTGCATAATACTGCATAAATAAATAATTCACAATATCACTCTTGGGTGATTTCCCCTTTGAGGACTTGCTTATAACACCCCCATGAGTTAGTGGAAGTAGCAGCATCCTTGTATCACAGATGAGAATCACCAGAAGGACAACAGAGTCAAACAACCAATTGAAAGCTGCACAAAGCTTCCATAAAAGAGGATTTGAATCCTTGCACTGCAGCACACTACCCTCACTGCAGAACACAAGCAGCACGTSTTTCAGGAGTTTCAGAAACTACACATATATCATGGTCACCGCTAGAAATGAAGGGGTGGGACTATTTTCAGGCCAAGAATGATTCATTGCTCAGATAACCATCACTCTCAGAGGCTGAGAGATTTTAGAGGAGCAAGCAGTCAGCCATAACTTAAAGTAGTTACAAGTTTCTTCATTATAAGGCAATATAGAAATTTCTAAAGCAATAGATASTTGACACAATTTATTTTGCTTTTCTAACCTATCACCTTTACTTCTGCTGCACTGTGGATACTTTAGGCCTACAGCTTCTGTCTCATATGCACACAGATGCTTCTGTTACAACTTCTAAACTTTTAGCTACTCTATACAACCACACCCCTACATTATAAACCCTACATCATCTTATCAATGCAGTTTCCCACTCAGGGAATATTCTCATTTACAACTGTAGAAATGTAAGTTGGGATTTTTCTGCTTAATAGCTGTATATTTTATTTTTATAAATACAATCCACATATTGTATTTTTACATCAATCCAAGCTTCTTCTGAGGCTGCAGATCAAATCTTTCCATGTTTGTGGAAGTTTTTTGTTTTTCTGTTTCTTACACACGTGGAGTGTTTGGAACCTGACACTCCAGCTCTCCCCGTGGCTGTGTTGACATGGCTGGTGGCTTAATGAGGTACTTACTTTTGTAAGAATTCATCAGCCCCACAAACACTCAGAAGGCATTCCTCCCAGGCTGGGTATTGATTTGTGCACCTGAGGATCTCCACAATTAAGTCGTGAGTGATACAGCCAGCTGTAAATAAAGATAGCAAGGAAAATTAATAGTAGCTTGCTGGAGAATTGCAGCTACATACTTGAGCAGAGAAAATAAGGGTTTTTTTTTCTGTAATTCCTAACAACTGCTGCAGACTAGCTCCATCAAGAGGAATTAGATCAAGACACACTTGATTTTATTTWWTTTTTTTTTAATTTTGATTCAAATATTCTACCTGACATGGAATCCATGTCCATTTAGAGGAAATGAGCAATTTGCTGGGCAGCTGGACACAACAAGAGATGAGCAATATTCCCAGGAGGAATGGAAGAGACAAATGGTATTCTTTTTTCTTTTTCATTTTCCTGATGAACATTTTGGTACATTTCCAATGATGCAAAAGTTGACTCTGTAGCCATTTATGACACAAAAAGGCTCCAGAATGTTATTTGGTATTGTTTCTGCTATGCACACCCTTTTAGCCATAACAAAGAAGTAAATTAATATTCTAATGTATTTTATATCTGCAAAATATTATATTATTTAATACAGGTGCAATATTTTATATCTCAAAAATATTATTTAATACATGTGCAAAACATGTATTAAATACATATTTAATATTAAAATATTATATTATTTAGCCACATAATAGTATAAAAAAAACCATAATCCCTATAAATTAGGAAGTGGTATGTCAGTTTGTACAACCTGCTGTTCAGAAACACTTTAGAATTTTGAGAATTTTCTCCAGTTCCACTTCAGTTTTTTAAGCTATTTCCCACACTTGCCAACATGCTTCCCCTCTGTCCATTTTAGAAAAATTGATCACAAAYGGAAAAGAATACCTGCATAATCTAGAAACACATCTGATCAATTTGGTTTATGGGAAAACTTCAGAGAACAGGTGGCATTCCCAGGGGAGGGAGTTATGACATAAACAAAGCTGAAATAAAACWGATTAGGTCACCAGAGCTTGTGTTTTGCTTTGGTTTGGTTTTCCCCAGGGAAAAAAAAAATGTTAGAATGGGTTCAAAAGCTCCTTCTGAAAATGTTAATTTTGTTTGCAAAATGTTGGGGATTTTTTCCTTAMAAAGACAGTTCAATTACACTTTTTTCTACCCATTTTACCAGTTTTAATCATTTAGCCTTCTAAGAACTTGCCATTGTAAGCAACTCAGCTGKTTTAATGTTTAAAGTGCAATGCTTGCTGGTTGTATTTACACAGTCCAGAAAATGAAGAGCAGCCCAAAATCTTGAATAAAATATGTAACATGCACTTTTTTCAGGTCTCTCATTGGGAAAAAAATCCAAAACTTGCTAGTATCACTCCTTTCCACTCTGTAGATCCATCTTCCTTTCCTTACTCTACCAAAAGTTCTTGCCTAACTAAACAATACTTTACATTAGATGGGCCAAAAAGGAGTAATTCTTCCACCTACTTTAAACTTACTGCTTGCCTAGTCYAAACAAGTTCAGGATAATTCATACTCACCCTGTTAGAGTCAACTAATTCCTTGAAAACTAAAGAAATTACTAATTAAAAAGAATGACAAAAAAACCAAACTTTGACTTAATAAAGCAGCACAAGAAGAGCAGGGGAGAAAAAAATTAATTTCTTTTATTTTGGCATATGTTGCAGAAATAAAAACTACTAGAGCTGGAATTAAAGATTCTCCCATTAATCACAGATACAGGATGGACAGGAGCAGAGCCAGCTTCTCATAGTCATTAATGACAGAATCATTTAGGTTGGGAAAAACCTCTTYTCTGCAAAGCTGGGTCAACACTGAATTCAGACCACCTTGTTCAGGGTTTTGTCTTGTAAGACCTCAAAAATCTCCAAGCCTGGAGACTCCACAAACTTCATGGGCAAMCTCTTCCAATTCTTAATTATTGCACCTCCTTGGAATTTCTCCTTTCATTTGATGCCTGATGTGCTTTTCCTGTACATAACCTCAATCACTTACCATGCTGTGTAAGAAGTAGAGGATGTGGTGAAAAATCTGTCCAAATGCTGAGTCTGAATTTTGTTCCACCAAGGATATGCTCTGGGAACCTTGTTGTGATACTCCAGATTTTCCCAGTATTCGTCTTCAAATCAAAAGCAGGATAGGCATTTCTGATTCTGGAAAAAAACATGTGAAGAAACYATTTCTAAAGAGGTGTGCATTTTTGGCCTTTTCTAAGGGCAAAACAAAAAATTCTGCAAGATACCTATGGTGATACATAGAGAGCTGCTGGAAATACAAGTCTGTGGAGAGAAATGGTAGCAATACAAATTCTGGTTTTGTGCATTAGTGASATAACTACATATCAGCACACATTACTACATCTGTTATTTCAGGGAAACCAGCAGCAAAATCTTCATGAATTTGACAGAACCACTGCTGAGCTTGGCCTCACTGAAACCAAAAGGAGTTTAAACAGAGACTTCAGTGTACACTGAGCTCAGTAGAAATGATAGTGCTCAAATATGTACTTAAATAACAGAGTTTTAACACAGAACTAGCCAAGAGCACATGCACAGACAGCTGCAACTAGGACATCTGGTCAAACTGAGTACAGGARCATGCTTCCTATGCAAAATCTGAAGGTGTGTCTATTTCCACAACTCTCTGAAATCCTCATCACTAAAGCCCTKGGTATTTATGTAAAAGTCTGTAGAGTGTAGTAACAGTTGCAGTCTCTGAGTCCCTCTGATATACCATTAAATACAAAATATWTTGCCCATTGTCCTTCCAATTACCACAGACTTGCAGAAATTAATTCTTCCTGAGGCCCCATTTTCTAATGAACACTGGTCACAGGTATTATGCCTATCCTCTGGGATTAAACTTGCTTTTTAAGCAAATACACTCTGCAGCTGCAGGTAAGGGTACACACTGTACCAGCTGAAGCTTTAAATTTCATKAATTAGCCGGAATATTTAGCAGCTAAACCCAAATATCCTGTACTAAGCATCCTGCATTCTCTTTTGCTTGCCCAAGTCTCTTAAACAACGATGTGAACTACTCTTTGTGCCCTGCATTTCTACAGAAGGAAAAGCAACAAGGAAAAGCAACAAGGAAAAGCAACAAGGAAAAGCAACAAGGAAAAGCAACAAGGAAAAGCAACAAGGAAAAGCAACAAGG